>JAWDJE010000004.1:240131941-240379441 GCA_035047345.1 Bradypodion ventrale
AATGTAACTAGCATGTTGTTAATGAGCAAACATTTGCCACCACAATTTACACAATTTCCTTTATGCATGCATAACATTCTGGCCATTCTTTGTAACATTGAAAACTGAGCTTATAGCTAAAGATGTAATAAACACACATCAGATCTGGATAACCTTGCTTCTGACTGATCACAAGGCTATAATTAAGTGTGTAATGAATGTCTGATCTTCTTGGGGTTGTGCATGCCCAGGCGGAGACTTCTCCGTTCTCCGTGCATTTTACTGCCGGTACAGACCTCAAGCCCAGTTAAGCTAGTGTCTTATCGGGAAGTTGGCAAACTCACTGTCTTAGCAGGAAAGTTGGTAGCAGTTAATGTGGCAAAGCAATAGTCCTGTTTATATGCCAACTCCCAAACAACCACGCAAACAATCAGAGAGGGCATGGCCCTGGGGAAATGATGTGATGTAAAAAAGTAACTTTTTACATTCAAAGGTGGAATGTCCTGCACATAAAGTTTCCCAGGCCATTGGAAGTGAAAGTAATATCCCTCAGGATCACGGCAGCAATCTGTTATCTTAAAATAAAATGTCCCTTTTTTGAGCTGCACCACTCTCAAGGTTATGTTGGTATGAAAGCTCAGCCTTATTTTCAGCTTGTAAACCTGTTATTAGTTCTCCAGCGAAAACTCCCCTTCTTGTGCAGCAAAGACTCGCAAACCAGCAGCTTGCTTTTTTGGAGTTTTATTGAAGCATAGTATTCGTCCATAATATGCAGGATAAAGATTTCAAAGAACTAATCTAGTCTACCCTAACTTAGAACTAAGAAAATAATAAAGTGAGAAATTGGCCAAACTCATTAGCTTGTAAAGTGCAGGCTTTAACAGGATTTTAACAGGAGACAAGGATTTTTCATGGTTCCAATTTAGAATGACAAGGGCTCTTGCCCATCTTGGGAAAGGTTTCTTCTGAGGCTCGAAACTCCTGACTTTAAATACGTTTTTCGCTTCCTCACACCTTCCTCTAGAATCTTAAAGATGTGAAGTGACTTCACTTTGTTTTGACTATTGTCTTGTTGATTTCAAATTCTCATGTTGTTGTCTGTCACAATGTACCCATACCCAGGATTCCCCTATGATTGGCATTCCTATTCTTAATCACATGCTAATGTGTGGAGTGTGCTGGAATGTTAATGACATAAATGCTTTCTCTTTCTGAGAGTTAGCCTTTCTCAACCTTAAAGAGAATATTAAACTACAGTGTAACTTAAATGAATATAAAGTAATTCAAAGAACTAGTAATGACCCCTATGGATGTTCATGACAAAGTGATCTGTTGCTGATTGGATGAGCTCAATAAATTAACTGTTGTGACCAATTTGTAAATACATCATCTAAATGCATGATGAAATGTTTCTACAACTCAAGGTTGGAAGAAAGTAGAAGATTAGGATATAGCTGTGTAATTGTGGGAAATCACTTTCCTGACCCAGTTTTTTTGGGGAAAAGGTCACCAGTGAATTCAGCTTTCATTGCCTTGTGCCACAAGCCAGGCCAATGCCCAACATTGTGCCATTTGCCCTGGAACTGTGTTCAATATCCATGACCTTTGTAAAGATGTCATGGATCGAATTTCCAGGGGAAAACCAGCGTATTACCAATGAAAGTACCTACTGTATGAGGATAGTTTCTTAAATAAAGTAAACTTATTGTCATGATCCAATCCTCATCTGAATCCGAAGCTGACCAGGAGCAGGAACCTCAGCTTATCCCTAGCACAGGTTTGCTTCCTCATGATCGGGACCTGTCCAATCAGGAGTCAGCAATCACTGAGCCTCATCCTGTTTCCAGCCCGGTTTTACCTGCACACACTTGTGATCTGTCAACTCAGGAGACAGTAATTGCTGAGTCAGATTCTGACAGCGATCAACCTCAAAATGTTGCCGGCAACTGCTGCACAATGATTTACAGATGCGCCGTAAATTTGCCAGGGGCCCAGCTGAGAGCCTTTGATGGAAAAATGCTTTCAAGGGTGTTAGCTTCAATTGGTAGCTGTTAGTATAACTTTGTTGCAACCCAGCACTCTGCTACTTTGCTGCCTGCCTTGAAACCTTAACTACCTGTTACCCTGTTGAACTTTGGCCCCTGCCTGGACTTTTGACTATGCCTCTGGATTACCCTTCGGACTTTGACCTCAATGGACTAGTAAATGAACCCTGGCTGCATCAACCACGCTTTCCACTTAACCCTTGAAAGACCGTTGCTGCTTATTGTCACTCCCTCTGCAGTGACACTGCCACCGCACGGCTTCCCTGCCTTGAGAGGTTGGCTTGCACACTTATTTCTTTAACCAATCTTTTAAAAGTTGCTAAACCACTATGTAAGTAAAGCACCTAAGTCTCTTGAAAATGGCTTTAAAGCAACTGAATATATTCTTCATGACTTAGCCATTCACAGAACATTTTGCAGCTGTTAGATACTAACCCATCACTACTAAAAAAGAAAAGACCAAGACCAAGATCAAGGCTGGCTTTTCTTAACTGAAAAATTTGGAATTCAATTTCCAAATAATGGCTTCACTGCCAGCAACCTAACTTGTTGTACTATCCAGCCAGTTAATATCTATCTATCTATCTGTCTGTCTGTCTGTCTGTCTGTCTGTCTGGTCTGGTCTGTCTGTCTGGTCTGTCTGTCTTCTCTCTCTCTCTCTCTCTCTCTCTCTCTCTCTCTCTCTCTCTCTCTCTCTCTCTCTCACACACACACACACACACACACACACTTGAGGAATCATTAACTGCTGTATATCCTGGTTTATGATTCAATTTAATCTGTGTTCCTAATAATGGCATTTCCATATTTCTTCATAATGAGTCACAAGTAAACATGACATTTCTGCAATGAGATAGAGAAATGCAATGTGTCCACAGATTGAAATTGAACTATTGTAATATGTTAATGATTCTATTAGCACTTAGTCCTAAAATCTGCTTCTGCCAACATTCAGAACAGATGAAATAATTTGTAATTAATAATTTGATAAACCTGGCTACTTATTTTTCTTTATAAATTGTTTGTAAGAAGTCATATTTTCCTTTATATATTGTAAGAAGTTATTCTTTTATTTGATTTACATTTATTTAAATTATTTATAGTAAACAGTTCCATTATGCCTTTGTGCTCAGTACATTGTTCATAAAAAGCTTTTTCAGGATTTAAAATTCAGTAGTGAGATTAGAAATCGCATAGCACTGATCCCATTTCCCAATTTTATATCATAGCTGCACAGAAACATGAATGAGTGCCTTTTAAAATTATTTAATTGCAAATATTATCCTAGATTTGAATACACATGTTGTTCCTGTGAATAAGCAATCCAATCTATTTGTTACCCAGACTATTCATATAACATAAAAGTGGAACTAAAAATACAATGAAAGTGAAGACACTGTATAAAACAGCTAACACTGCTGTGTTGAATCTTATGTTGTAGCTAAGAACTATTCTCCTGTTTCAACAATGACCACAGTGCTGGATTTGACTACCAAATATTGCAGCTAAGAGTTTTTCAGAGTGCCTTTTATAAAGTGGCCTGGGCTAACTCATGTTCAGGTCATTTGAGGATGAAGGGGGCTAGATGTAACTGGGCCCCCAGTCCAAACACCCCAAATGACCTTGCCCCATATGATGGTGAAGTGAAGAATGTCATGAGCCATTTCATCATACAGGCAAATGAAACAGTTCCTTTGTTCCTCTGCAGAGGTGCAGGGAAAGTGCTTAATTATTCTAATTACATTATTTTAATTATTATCTTTAATTATTAAAGACACATGGAGCCTGGACTGACCTCTGACACCTCAAAAGAGTGCGTTTATCCCCCTGTCTGGACACGCTCTAATACATACCCGTCAAGCGTGGCTCCACAAAATATGGGAAATTACTGCGTATGCGTAGATGTGCATGCTCAGTAACCCATTAGTGCATGCGTGCCATGACCACGCATGCACAATAACCCATTTTTGCATGCGTACCATAGCCATGCATGTGCAGTAACCCATTTGTGCATGCACACCGTGGCTGTGCATGCGCAGTAAGCCCTTTCCCCATCGTTCAAATATGGGCAGTGGTGGGAAAGTGGAGGAACAAGTGCAGAAAAACAGGAAATCCCGGCCAATACGGCATACTTGACAGGTATGCTCTAACATGCTAATAACCAAGAAAGGGACTTTGCTACTGTACATGTCTCTAATCCCTCAACACCCGAAGGGGTAAAAGAGGAAGTGAAGAAGAAGAAAGCATGTTCCCTTATTGTTAAGCATGTTCAAAGCAGGAGAAAAGAGGAGTTTACCTATGCTTGCTTGTGAGTAGAACAGTAGATAAAATTTAATTTTGATTGTGTTAGCTGACTATGTCAGGAAATAGAAATAGATAGATATGCCTTTCTTGTTTTACCAGGGAAAAGGGGGAAAGGTAAAAATGTTCCTTTTTATTTTTGTACTTTTCCCCTTCATATAATAAAGATGACTTTTTACAGAAGATGTTTGCACTTTTTATATAGAGCATAAGCTGGTGAGAGAATTCTAGTTCCTTTATTCATGTATTGGCAATGCTACATATTGCTACTCAATCTACATTGCTATTTCTTACCTGATCGGGCTGGTTTGTAAGCATAAACAGCCAGTGATTGAAATCTATCATAGATGTCTCTAGCCTGGAGCAGGACCTCATGTACTCTGAAGCAGCAAAAGGTTTTATATTGGCTTCCTGAATGGGTGCGGGTCTCTCTCAGGTGTAATGAGTCCTATGGTAGTAGGATAATGGGCTTTGACATCCATACAATAATGAAATTTTCGGGGCATATGAAGCTGCCTTCGGGGTTGATATGAGATTGATCTAGGTTTTAAACTGCTTCCCAGCTTGGTCAGCCTTCACTGGGAGGACTTAAAATCATCAGGATGATCTTTTTGGTTGCTGCCCAGCATGAAGAAGAGGGGAAAACATCTTAAAGCTCTTGGCAAAGTCATGCACCATAAGACCGAGTCATGCATATAGACATAGGATTTTAGAGCAAAAGAAAACCCTTCATTCTGTAAATGATAATTAATGATCAGAGTTAAGCAAAAGATTCTGCTGTGACTCTCTTATTCGAAGAAGTGTCATTATAAGGCTGATGGAATACCAGAAAAGAAAATACTATGTTATCTTTGGGTCATTAATTGTCCTTCTCTCACATCAAGGAACATCCATATACATTTTAAGTTTCACCTTCATATTCTTCTACCCTTTTTTCTCACTGGTGTTACTATGGGAAACAAGATTGTGGGGGTGGGGGGAGGCAGCAATATCTAGCTGTTAGCCTATTATCTTCATGTTCCCATTAATCTCCAAGTTGGCCATTAGCAACAAAGCATTTGAGCTTCTACCAGGAACCAAAAAGGAACAAGCCTCACCAAGTTTGTTCTTATAATTACAAACTATCATTCGCCTCACTTTTTAATAGTCACTTTCCTGTCTAATAATGAGTACCTCCACCGGAATTTGCCTACACATTTGTACAGCTGTAGTGTACATATGAAATAATGTAGGCATTGCATGCAAAATGCTGTGCTTCTCAAAAGATGGGAGGGTCTCTCGCTACTTCTTGACAGTTGCTGCTATGTTCTGTATATTTATTCAAAACATCAAACTGGGTGTTCTGGCAAATGGACTAAAATAAGAAGAACTTCCAAAAGTTAGCAAAAATATATTTACACATGTTTCTATACACACACAAATGCATGTGTGTGTGTGCGTGCGTGCACACGCACACACACACACACACATGCACGCATGCACGCACACACTAAACTAAATAGGAAATTTAGGAATGAGAAGTTTTCTGAGCAGGACCAATCAGTTGACTAATAAAGTCAGATTTCAGAATTTATAGGAAAATATTTTTACCTGTCAACCCGCTGCTCCAGAAAAAACGGTACCTGCGCAAAGCGGTTCTGCGCAGGTTGCCTTCCACGCATGCGTGGAAGGCTTCCACGCATGCATGGAAGGGTTCTACATGAGTGTAAAACCCTTTTACGCATGCGTAGAAGGTGACTTGCGCAGAAGGGCTGCGCAGTACTTCCTTTCCCCAGCTGCCAAACTACGGGGTTTTGGCAGCGTGGGTTGGGAAATGACGTCAATCAGCGCAGGATTACTGGGTAATCCCGGCCAAATCGGGAAGGTTGACAGGTATGATGTATGTTTAGTGTCAAGTAATTTGCTTGTTTTTCAAATATGTTGTTCCAATTTTTGACAATGAAATACAGAAACTAAAATAAAATATCAGTTGCTTTTTAAAACATCACATACTGTGTTCATTCCCTTAAGATGAGAACACATAAGTTATCTTCACCAGTCTTTTTCATGCCAATTCTTATACATTTGTGTATTGGAACACAGAACCTGGGAAGGTTAGAAATTGACTTAAATTGCTTCAAATGCCATAACAAAAGTTAAATTTCATAGCCCACTGTACATAGTTTATTCACAACCCAGAGAAAATATTTCTGCATCACTTTATTTTGGGATAAAAAAGCATTTTCCAAAGCTGGAGAGATGCAGAGAGACTCATAGACAGAGGTCAAACATGAGTAATCAGTGTGGGAGCAAAAGATCTATCCTGTAACCACAAAACAGTTTATTATCCTCCTCCATATTTCACTCTCTTTCAATTCATATAGTTCTATCATGCTTCCTTTTTGGGATTCAACTTACTATCCAAACATACATCTGGATGCCATGACAATTTTTAAAATATCTAAATGAAAGAGTACAGTGCCTGTCAATTTGTAAGCAAAAAGAGACACATAAAGGTAATGTGTTTGGTCCACTAGAGCAGGGATTCCCAACCTATGGCCTGTGGGCTGGACCTGGTCCTTATCCGAGGTATCACCCATTTGAATTGCATAGCACTAAAAATCGCATAGCGACCAACTTCATGGAATGGAGTTTGGTCATTATGCGAGCTGTATTTGTGTTATTGATGGCACACCATTGTAAGCTATTTTGTCTAGAACAAACTGTGGAAATGAATTGGCTAAGTTTCACATTTACTTTATATGGATGATGTAAAATTGTTTGGAAAAACAAGAGCTGAATTGAATACTTTGCAAAAGAAGCAACAGTTAGGACAGGATACGGAACTACTGATTGGTTTAGAATAGGAAAAGAAGTACGACAAGGCTGTATAGTGTCACCTTGCTTATTTAACTTACATGCAGAGTACATCATGCATAATGCAGGGCTGGGATGAAGCACACACTGGAATTAAGATTGTTGGGAGAAATATCAACAACCTGAGATACACAGATGATACTACCCTAATGGCAGAAAATGAAGAAGATTTAAAGAACCTTTTGATGAGGGTGAAAGAGGAGAGCGCAAAAGCTGACCTGAAACTCAACATAAAAAAACCCCAAGATAATGGCCTCTAGACCCATCACTCCCTGGCAACAGAAGGGGAAGAAATGGAAGCATTGACATACTTTACCTTCTTGGGATCTAAGACCACTGCAGATGGTGACTGCAGCCATGAAATAAAAAGACGCTGACTTCTTAGAAGGCAAGCTATGAGAAACCTAGACAGCATAATAAAAAATAGAGGCATCACCCTGCCAACAAAAGTCTGCATAGTTAAATCAATGGTCTTTCCAGTAGTAATGTATGACTGCGAGACCTGGACCATAAGGAAGGCTGAGTGCAGAAGAATAGACACATTTGAACTGTGGTGCTGGATAAGACTCTTGAGAGAGTCAATCCTGATGGAAATCAACCCTGACTGCTCTTTGGAAGCACAAATTACTCAAGTAATTTGCCCACCAAATGAGAAGAGAGGACTCACTTGAGAAGGCCTTAATGCTAGGAAAGATCGAAGGCAAAAGGAGAAGGGGGCAGCAGAGGATGAGGTGGCTGGATGGCATCATTGATGAAGTGGGCGTAGATCTGGCCAGGTTGTGGAGGATGGCAGATTACAGAGGAGCCTGGCGTGCAGTGGTCCATTGGGGTCGCAAAGGGTCGGAATCGACTATGCAACAGAACAACAACAAAAAAAGAATGTATTAAAGACATTGGAATGTAATTTGGAATTGACAAGTGTACAGCAATTACTGTTAAGGCAGGCAAAATTGTCAAAGGTGATGGATTTGAATTAGATAATGAAAAATGTATAAAAACTAAAAATAATTGGGATTAGCAAAAATATTCAGAAGTTACTCAAGAAAGCTTTCAAACTTTTGGACACATATGTTCATCCTTTCTTGATTTGTTCTCATATAAATTCCATGTAAAATTTCTTGTGCTTTTTTGTATTCACATTTCCTAATGCATTACAGATGGGGGGAAAACTCATACATTAGAAGAAATATATATAAGAACATAAGAACAGCCTTGCTGGAACAGACCACAGCCCATCCAGTCCAGCATTCTGTCTCACACAGTGGCTCACCGTTTCCTTCAGGGTATTCCCAAGGAGATGCCTTCACCAGTTTAGGATTCCCTGGAAATGGCATTGAGAGATATCCTGCCTATCTCTCCAACCCGGAGTTTGTCGTTATCCATAATTATAGCCATTGATACCCTTGTCCTCCATGAACTTGTCTAATCCTTTCTTAAAGCTGTAATTGTTGTAATGCAACAATTTTGTTTGCATTGCTCTAGTGTATGCATTTGGGGGTATGATGCATTTTTATATTTTCCATGTTGATTGGAGAATTGTATGGCAAAATCTGAACTATGTGAAAACAACAATACTGTAATTGGACTCCAGTTCAGGTATTAGTTTGGGAAGTGTACATTAAATCAGTTCATACTAAAAAGGAGACTATAGAAATATCCCCCTGTTCTTTCCTCTAAGTAAGTGGTTCCCTATGTTTTTTGGCCATGCCCCACCTAAGCATCTCTAAAATCTTGATCCCCTCCCCATGACATATAATTCTTATTATTCAAAACGTAAACTCCTATTCACATGGAGGAAGCCTAAAAGGACATTCACTGTTAATAACTCATTGTCAAATTGTACCCCTCAAAAATCAAATTTCCCCCCTGTGGAGCATGTGCCCCACTTTGGGAACCACGGCTGTAAGGTCTATATTCAATAAGGAAATGTAAGTGGCCTTTCATGACTATAAATGCTATTAAGAGCATTTCTGTACTGAAATGTTAAAGTTGTCTCTTAGAAAGTAAAAACAAAAGGAAAGACAGTGGTTGAGTTATCTTTCCTGAACATTTAGTCATTTAACAGCATTTCAAACCCTACCATCCACACTGAAAATAAATAAATAAAAATCTTATGAACATTAAGTGTTTATGTTGGGCAGTGTTTATTATAAATATTGTTATGGTTTTAATATTTCTGACACATCTAGTTTTGTTCTTTCTGTTGGTTATTACTGTATGATCTTATCTGGCTGGACATCCCGCTATGGTAATGGAGTAGAACGTACAGCCAGTGACTCAACGCCTAGTGTTGGGCAGCGTTAAATAACATGACTCCCCAAAGGGGCCAACTGTTATGGGCAGATGAGCCCCTTTGAGTAGGACAATGGTCCACTCAGTGGAGGTAATGCCACCATCATACTGAGCCCAATGGCAAAATGAGCAGAAGAGGAATTATTTTACTACTATGATTACCAAAAGTCATGGATGTGGAAGAGACCATGCCAGATGGACTGGCTGTGAAGGTGCAGCTTGATAATATCCTCAAGGCTGCAGCAGTCCATCTTCCATGTCTCATTTCATATGTGCTGCAGGAGATGGCTCTGAGATCTTAGTGTGTGGGTCACTTTATGGCAAGATGGGATCCACCTTAAACAAATTCATGCAAGTGGCATTTTTTCCTGCTTGCCTTGGAGGGTGAAGGTGACCCAGAACCAGCCGGCCTCCAAGACCAGACCTTTGGACAGGAAAAACCATATACTCAGATTGAGTTGCAGCCACTGCCAACTGCCCAGAGCTGGCAGGGGCCCTGCCGCCGCCGGCCATAACTATGACATTACTGTGAGACATTACTGGATCCTATTCTTACTTAACTGTTTCTGTATTTTGCATTTCAAAGCAATCATCACATAATATGAAAACAATGAACACAATGATGAATAAAATTAACCATCACATATGTTGGAGTACCACGGCTACAGTAGTTGTTTTTTTTAAAACTCTGACTTGGGAATCATTCCAAATTTAATTGTACTATGAGTGTCTGTAAAAATACAGGACACAAAGGAAATATCACTTAGCAAACCCCATATACATCTCTGCCAGCATTTGTCTCCTAGTTACAGCAAGGGTAATATCATCAGAGCCAGGCAACTTAGATGAGAATTATCAATTGGTTACCAAGAAACCTAATGATATCATCAATAATATTTCACCAGTTCCAAAGGTCATTTGGAGAACTAATGCCACACAAAATGCACCTACCAAAGTGGGTGATAGGAGGGTGACTGTTAAGGGTCAACACTTCATTTCTCATGCTCATTAATTAATGCCACTAAATGAGTATTAATTGAGCCACAATGAGAGGAGTGTATCAGTACAGAATGGAAGTCCCATTTTGCAGAGCGTATATAACCACAGCTAACACCTCAAAGTGTTAATTCCATTTTATGTCTTTCACATTTAATAGCAAATTTGCCATTTAATCTTTAAGACAGAAGTTACTCATTCTCAATCTACCTCTCACTTGCACTGATATAATGGCATGCCACTCAGACTGGCCTGTGGCATGAAGCACGTCACACTTTCAAATCAGGTCCATTTTTTTCATTAGCTCATATCCTTCCTGAAATGCCCTCCTTTACAGATGGCTGATCAGCAATCAACACTAGTTTGTTTCAATCAGATAAGCAGCCATAACTTCTCATTTAAAAACTGTTCCTGGAGAAGCACATTAGTTAAAGACATAAAACTAGCACTGAGGAAACAATGACTGCAACAACTGACTTTTTAAAGTCACAACTCCAGAAGAGATGCCAATTTCATTTTATTGGAAGCAAAAGAAAGCTTGAAAACCAGTTAGGACAAGTGTTTTCAAAAGCTGGTGAGTCACCAATAAACTATAAATCAAAGCATTGACTAGAAATGTCAATGAAAGACCAGCTTGGAATATTTCCCATATATATATTTGTAAATAATATATTTATTTATAAAACTCCTAAATAAAACTGGTCATGAACCTACCCACTAACTCACACCATATTTACACACCTCCTTTCTCTCCTACCCAGAAGTATAACATGGTGCCTTATTATCTGACTAGTTCAAGGTTTATACATTTATATACAAAGGGGTGCCATAGCCCCATACTGTAAAATAACTGATTGGAATAAATGGGAGACATCAATTTATCTCCATTTCTGACTCAAGTGCTACTTACAAAACCATAAAATTATGAAAGGAGCCCTTATAGCACAGTGGTTAAACTGCTGTACTGAAGCCAAAAACTGCTGCCGATGTTGTGAGCTTGATCCTGACTGGGGTCAAGGTTGACTCAGCATTATATCCTTCTGAGGTCAGTAAAATGAGTACCCAGCATGTTGAGGGCAAAATGATAATTACCTTGTGAACCATCCAGAGAGTGCACTTAGCAGTATGAGGCAGCATTTAAGTGAAATTGCTATTGTTATGTTTTTTGAAAAAGGAGTTCTGGAGCTATCTAAAACTGGGGTTCCCAACCTTTTCAAGCTGGGGGCCAGGTCAAGCTCTCTCAGTCAGCTTCAAGGGCCGGATGGTCATTTTGCCCTGCCTGCACTATGGGTTTGGTCATTTTGAACCAACATCTTCAAAGAGGTAGCCATTTTCCCCCTCAAATGCCCTCGGAGGGGTGGGGGACACATGAAATGGAGCCCATGGGCCTTAGGTTGGGAAGACCTGATGTAAAGATTCTAGCCTGCCATTTTAACAGGGACCATTCCGGCTTTCATTTTTACAAAGATCCTATATTTACCGCATCAATGTTCACTATGCAGTTTTCAGATTTACACACTCAGTGATTCCATACACACACACTATTTGGTTTGCCAGCAAGAAATAAAAATTAATTAGGCTGTTTCCTAGGCTCTATTATTGAACTTGAGAGGCCAGTCAGGGCCTAGCATTTTTTTTCTTAGTGCACCCCAGAAGAAAATCTACAATGCTCTAGAGTAGATGATTATGAGAGGTTAATAATGACAGATATTCTGTATTTTTGTGTGGACTGTCCCATGCAGACAGAAATGAAGATGATAGAAAAGCATCCTACAACTCAACTCCATCCATCTAAATGAACCATGCTGTTAGCAAGTGCAAAAAGTTGCAGCAAGGCAACGATCATTGCAAGACCAGCTGCACATTATCTGGATAGCGGAGGGGGTGATCACTAACACTGTGCCTAGTCCTTTTACAATGAGCAAAGGGTCCATCCACTCTGGCCAGGTTATCCTGCTATAGTAATAGAGTAGACCATACTGCCAGTGACTCAATGCTGAGTGTCAGGCAGATGGTTAACTAACCTGACAACCCTGAGGACTAACGACTTTGGGTGCCAAAATTCACAGGGAAGAGTGATGGTCCCCCAGTCGATTAAATACCACTTGAATCAATCTTGATAGAGGGCAGCAGCTTCATCAAGACTGGCCTGGGGCTGGGGAGGACTTTGTATGCTAAAAGGGCTCAAGACCAGAAATTGACTTGTGGAACTGGACCAGTGGTACGGGTGTCATGCTGCGATGTGGAAGGCAGATCACTGCATTATATTCTCAGGCTAGCCCTCATGGCTGATTGCCATGACAATTGCCTATATTCAGATTCAGATATGGCAGAAGAAGAAGGAAGGATCCATTTGGGGGAAGGAGTTTTTGCCATAGATACTTTTCAGAAAAAGCTTCAGGGAATGGCTATGATGAGGATTTATCATTGAAAAATTCAGACTGGTAATGAAGTATGTTCCCAATTTAGTTCACAAGGAATTAATGAACCAGACAATTGTAGGATGTAAATTCTGTGCAGAATTTAAAATGCCTGCTGTCTCTTGAATTACTAATTGTATTATTATTATTTATTATTATTTGTTGCATTTATACCCCGCCCATATTCTCCCACTCTGGGTGGCTAACAACACATTTTAAAAATCTATAAAATAAGAAATTAAACAACAGACAATAATAATAATAAATTAAAAATTAACAAACTGAATAACAAAACAAAAGACAAATAACAACACAAAATAATATTTGTGAGAATATTTTTGATAAAATAAGATTTTATATAACTCATACAAATCTACAGTGCATGAAAACGGAAACCAAACTGGCACCAAATAATCTGAGAGGTTATTGAGGATCAAATTAAAGTATTTATACCTGGTAAAAACATGAGGGAATATAATTAATCTCCAGAAATATTTAAAAGACTGTACATATTGGTGGGTGCCAATTTTCACTAAACTGTCCATATACATAATGGTTTACATGAAAGAGAATAGAAACAATCCATGTAACTATAGAGCTATAAGCCAAAACTGGAGGTACAATACCTTCTCCATAAAATAAAATAAAAAATATAAATATAGAGCAAGCAGCTTTCTGTCATGGACATTCCATTTTAAAACAGTTTTCCATTTTGCATCACAGTGCTGTAAAATCCACCTCAAAGGAATACTTTATACTTTTTGCTGTCTCTTTGGCTGCCTTTGGTTTAGTAAAGCAGCAGCATCTTTAGAGTAAATTAGGCAGCACTGTATTAATATTGATAAGATTTAACTAGCTTAATACAGTTAATATAAAGGTTAGCATGACCAAATATTACATGCATTAGGGTAAAGTGCAACACAGTCTTTACTGAAGAAGTCAGTATTTATAATGGAAACAAGCATACATTTTTGGTTACATTTTAATTCATGTTTGTATCAATGACATTGCACATACAGTACTTTCCCCAATAGTACCTTTCCTGCAACAATAACACGGCAAAGGAAACTACATAGTTTACCACAGTGTATTGATGATACAGTGTCAATGTTGCTTTGACAGGTTGTTCTCAAACTCATGCTACAACCATTTGTATTATTTTGTAAACAAGAACACCATAAGATCAATTAGGATTTTTTTAAGTTGGCAGTTTCTGATAAGCAGCACAAAAGAACAGGTGAAGTTGAAGATAATGGATATTACAATGAGTAAACACTTGGATGTACAAGGGCTCGTACTTGTGATTTTCTGACTTTAAATTGTTTCTTCTCCCATTCATTCCATGGTTTACCCCTTGGGGTGGGGGTGGGGGTGGAAAGGTTAAAGGAAACTTTTTCCCAAAACTGTTACAGCAAGGCCATGGCTAATTACATTATCCTCATTGCACGGGAGAAAGTTGTGCTGCAAGATTTTAGCCATTGTATTTCCATTTCAGGCCAACAATATAAAACTCTCCATTACTCTTACTGATGAATACTGCTAGTAGAGTCTCCCATAACACAGTCTATTTACTCACATCTGAAAAAAAACTCTGTAAAGAAATTTTGGGGTCTACTTTAGTTTTATGGTAATTATTGCAACTAGGTTGTTCTGTTATTCTGATGTATAATTCAATCTGTTATTCTGACAGATTACCAACATGTGTTAACTCTTTCCAGTTCACAAAGAGTCTCCTAAATGTACAGTAGGGCTGCATTCCACAGCCAAATGTAAACATTTTTGCAATATATGTGACTTTATGGTATTTAATTCAATTTTAAAAGAAAGTTTAAATTGCAATAGTTTTATATGAAAAATTATCTTTTACATGGTTTGTATTCACATGCTTTGAAACAGCCTGTGGTCACAAATAACATATTTGTAGTCCTTTAGTAATTCTTACAAGTAGACGTACAACAACTACATACTTTTAAATCACAGGACTTTGGGGAAATAAGGAAGAGATGACTTCCTCACCAGGACAATGGCAAATGAGGGGAAATCTAATGAAGCATCTAGATTTCTACCAAAATTAAACTGAGGAAATGCTCATGTAAAGCTGTGTAGATTTGGTGATTCTGTTTTCTTTGCCTTGGATTTTCTTTTGTCAAAATCAGGATTATTCTCAGAAAGAAAGAAGGATTCATTTCAGATATAGGAGAAATCCAGTCTCCAAGGTACTTTCCAAACTGGCTGCAAGCCAAGCACAATTTGTCTCCCAGAATCCTCCCACTGATGAATGCCATGTTTTGAAATGTACAGGTTCAAAAAGTTTCAAAGATGCATACAGTTTAAATATGCACTGCTGAAACATGGTTTGGTAAGTGGAAGCTATGCAGTTTTTAAAATGCACTCAAAATGTACCTTTGAGGGAGAATATACTATATGATTCTACTCTAGAAAAAGATGGTGGATGGCAAAAAAACTGGAATGCACTGGAGATGGATATTGGAAAAGGAGAAAGTCCACTTCTGAAGATTTTCAAGAAATTCGACTCTGTATCATTTTATAGATGTTCACATCTCAAGCATTTTTCTTCTTCTTCAAGTGCTGTAGCAGATTCCGAATATTGACTGTCATCATGGCAATCAGCCATGAAGATTGTCCTGGGAACAATATAATGCAGTGGTCTTCCATTTGCCTTCCACATCACAGCATGACATCCATACCACTGATCCAGTTTTGCGAGTCACTTTCTGGTCCTGCAGTTCAACAGGTAGATTTTCTTTTGAAGACTACTAGCATTTATTGGATGAAAGTAAAATGTGCTCCACATCTATTTCCTGATTTGCCCATGTTTGTTTTATTAATACAGATGTTGTAGTGAATGTCTTACAGACATCATGGCATCAACATCAAACCAGTTTTTCCGCATCCCTTCTGCGGGAACCACATCTGCTTTATGTAACATTTTGCCTGCAGACGAGATCTGGAAATCACAAAGCTTAGACACATTTTGTTCCTCTTTTTTTTTTTTACCTAATAAAGGAATCATGCCTTTATTTTGGAATTTTTCTTAAGGCTGATGTGGCCAACTGGCTTCTAATGCTAAATACATAATTAAGCAGAAAGAAATGCCTATAAGCATTTGCCCCATTTAAATTTATCTTAAAATTTACTTTGTAGAAAAATTCTCAGGTTTATATCTTTTCTAAATGACAGCTGACTTTTAAGTGCATGCCAACTGTTTGTAACTCTAATGGGTTAATTTTCCTAACCTTATCTGTTCTTGTGCCACCCTCAGGGTTGTAATAAGGAAATTTAAACATTGTACTATTTTCTGGGTTTGGTTCAGTGTCAGTTCGAAGAGTGGACCAATTTCATACCATTTGCTGCTTTCATTACTGTCACAAGGTTGTCACGAAAATTGATAAATTTCATACTGCTTTTCTTGTCCTCATTACAATCTTAAAGTTGTCATGAGTATGAATTGATTTGCAGGCGCACCCCCCCAATAACGGACACAGACAACATTGAAAGTGGATAACAGCATAGGGCCACATTTATTGATTCAATGCCCTAGTCCGAATTATAAATTTGTATTGGTAAAACGACCAATCATAATTCCTAAGGCAAGCAGGCCGAAGTAACACTGGTAAGGTACCACCCCAAAATTGCCAACGGCAATTGGTTACAATGTATCAATTTGTATCAATTTGTTTGTTGACAACAAACAAATTGTTGACCGTAGTCAATAACTAACTCATGACCCCACCCTCTGACGCGTATCCGTGAAATCACAGGGGTGATGCATGCTGGTTAACAATCATCATCACCCCATCGCCTGGTTCGTCGTTGACCGGACAACGTTTAACTACTTTATTCCTGTCTAGTGTTGTCCAGTCAATTGCGAACCTGCCGGATACTTGTGGGTCATACTGTTTACCTTACCAGTGCTACCCGCCAATGTGACCAAAGTCAACAGTAGGAACACAGAAAGACCCCTATATCAAACCATAGCAACAGTGTGGGATGGGCAAAAAAGCCAGGACCCGGAAGCCAATATGGGTCCCAACCAAAAATTCCCACCCGGCCCCGAAGCGACCAAAATATCACACTGTTAACTAGGGAGGGGGTGGAGGGGAAAAGACTTCTCCGCTCCGTCGCTGAGGTAAAAATGGCAGCTCGGCTGCCTCGTGGCCACCCCTTTTATAAGGGAGCTGGCCACGCCCCTAACTACCCGGATTCTCTGTCCTGTGGGGGGGGGGCCCGCAAAGGGCGCGGCGGCCATTTTGGCGCCGCGCTTGCATTGCAGGCGCACCCCCCCAATAACGGACACAGACAACATTGAAAGTGGATAACAGCATAGGGCCACATTTATTGATTCAATGCCCTAGTCCGAATTATAAATTTGTATTGGTAAAACGACCAATCATAATTCCTAAGGCAAGCAGGCCGAAGTAACACTGGTAAGGTACCACCCCAAAATTGCCAACGGCAATTGGTTACAATGTATCAATTTGTATCAATTTGTTTGTTGACAACAAACAAATTGTTGACCGTAGTCAATAACTAACTCATGACCCCACCCTCTGACGCGTATCCGTGAAATCACAGGGGTGATGCATGCTGGTTAACAATCATCATCACCCCATCGCCTGGTTCGTCGTTGACCGGACAACGTTTAACTACTTTATTCCTGTCTAGTGTTGTCCAGTCAATTGCGAACCTGCCGGATACTTGTGGGTCATACTGTTTACCTTACCAGTGCTACCCGCCACACGGAGGGGCTTCAAAGAAGACCTGACGCCCCACCCCCAGACCGTCAGCTCGGTCAACAGGCCTGCTCGCCAATCACCCAACAGGAGGTCCATACCCCCTCGCGACAGATGGACCCCATCCCCTGCGTACAAGTCATAATTTTGTAGGCTAAAATCGGGGTGATGACTGACCCGTCCCAAGCCCCGTCGGCAAAAAACCGCGCCACCGCCCTATCGACCGCGCGCCTAGCGCGGTCAAGGGCCAGGAGGTTAACGGCCCCTCTGTAAGAATGGCGCGGGACAATGACCGACCAAACCAGGGCTGTGGCAGGCCAGACATAATGCAAGTAGGCGAGTTCCTCGCAAATCGCATGCTTGAGCGATAAGCCGGTGACCTGGCCCAAATCATTGCCCCCCAGGTGGATGATGAGAATGTCAGGCGGGTCAGCACCCAGGCCAGAAAAAGGAAAGGCCGCAACTCCCGCCATAACATCCCAGGCTTACCATGGCATGTGAGACTGGCGTGTTCACCCAGTCCCAGTCGGGGTCCACTCTGTCGCCGCAGCGTAACGCGCTGCCCTGTGCACCTATCTGTGGCCCACCAGCCATACTGTCACCGGTGTAATACGACACCCAGGGTCTGTAATAAAAATTGAGAAAAATTGAGAAAAAGGCGGTAAGGTGACTGGATTGGTACTCATGGCGGGAGTGGGCGCACATAAAACTGAAAACAATGCGAGCCCCACCTCCCCATGCTGCGTATGTCAGCCCCAGAGTACCCAAAAGCAGCTGCTGTAGCGGCTGCACCAATACGGAATGAATGTGTGCCAAAACGTGCACCTGGTAGGCCCACCCTGGTGAGGGCTCTGGCTGTCACCTTCCAAAACCGAAATTTAGTGAGGGGAGACCCATCTTGGTGACAGAAAAACGGGCTGTGGTGCATGCCACGCAGTGCCAGGAATTCCTGTAGGGCACCAACCGGACAGATGTCTGCCAAAGAACACCGTAGCAGTCTTACACCACTGCCTACGCCATGCTGATCTGTCTTAGAGGAGAGTATCCTCAACTGGGCCCAGTCTTTGGCAACATAGACATCCTCGAGTTCCAGTGCCCTACCACTTGCATCCGCCTTATACAGCATCTCAAGCTCGCCGTCGCGGAGCGCTCCAAAAAGGCCACCGTTGTAGCCGCATGAAGTGGGCTGCCTCATTTCCAAAACAGAGGCCAGGCCAGCCCCGAGCCAATTGGGTAAAAAACCCTGGGAAAATCTTGCATCCGCCTTACTCAGCATCTCAAGCTCGCCGATGCGGAGGGCTCCAAAAAAGGCCACCGTTGTAGCCGCATGAAGTGGGCTGCCTCATTTATCAAAACTGAGGCCAGGCCAGCCCCGGGCCAATTGGGTAAAAACCCTGGGAAAATCTTGCATCCGCCTTACTCAGCATCTCAAGCTCGCCGACGCGGAGGGCTCCAAAAAGGCCACCGTTGTAGCCGCATGAAGTGGGCTGCCTCATCTATCAAAACAGAGGCCAGGCCAGCCCCGGGCCAACTGGGTCAAAAAACCCCCTGGGTAAATGGGGTGGCGGTCGCCCGGGAAACGCCCGGGCACGCGCACCCGCCCTTCCCAACATGTCTCACCCGGAAGTCATTGGTGCTGTCCACACGACCTCCCACTTTGGCCATAAAAGCCAACCCAACAGCTGAGATGCTATGGTGCGTGGTGCGAGGCCCTGGGCATACAGGTAAACCATGAACCGCAGAACATGGGCTACTGGAAGCGGCCAGGTTCCTGGCAGTCGGAATCGGGTACATAATACTCTAAAGGAACTAAATGTGTGGTGATACGCCTTACTCATGGATAGCGCTAATGACAGGCCAATCGCCCGGTTCACCTCTCCTTGCCAACGGTCCATCTCTCATCCGGTAGTGGCGAGGGAAATTCCTCCGCATCCGGGGGCCGAGGCACGGAACCGGGAGATCTGCAGGCGGGACAAAGCAGCAGCAATATCATTATCAGCCCTTGGTACTTGCCTGGCCCTGAAAGGAACGTTGGGGCACAGGTTGCATAACACAAACCCACGCACTAGCTCCATAACCCCGGGCAATTTGGAAATCTGTGCAGTGACGATGCGGATAACAGCCGCGTTGCCATGCCAAAATTGCACAACCGAGTTGGCCCACCCCTTGCCCCATAGCATCAAAGCACCCAGGATAGGTAAATATTCCAGATACGTGAGACCATGCAGGCGACCCTTGCCTGCCCCAGATGGTGGCCACCCACCATAGGCCGACTTCCCATTGAAGTACATCCCAGAAACCCAGGAATCCTGAGGCATCGGACTGCATCTGAAAGCCAAGGGGAGCCATGAAATCAAACCCCAAAATGACACCCCATTGAACTACCTCTGGGCCTATGGCCAGACAAGCACGTCTGCCCCAATACCCCGGGTAAATCTGAGCCTGTGGCGGGGCCTGGATAATCCCACCATGGCGTCGCACCAGCGCAGAGCAATTGCCCTGCCCGGTGCGACGACCCTGCCAGCGAAATTGGGGTGACCATGTAGCACCAGAAATTCCCTCCATGATGCCATGCACTCAGCCAGCAAGACCGAGACAAGGGCCACTAGCCTTGACACCTTATCCCGCTGCAACCTAGAATCCTGCGCTATTGTGTTACTCTCCACCCCAGGAATACTAGCTGTGGAGATGGGCCCTCGGTCTTTTCGGGCGCTAAAGGGACACCAAGTTCCTCCATTAGCGTCTGAAATGTGTTGAGGAGACGTGGGTACGTGTCCCAGCCCCGTTCAGCCCCGAATAAAACCATCCAGGGATTGGGCTACAGACCGGGACCCTGACCTGCGAACAAAAGCGCAATCTAGGAAAGTGGTGAAACGCTCGAACACCGAGCCCCAATGGGATAGCCCAAAAGGCATGGCATCATTGAAATAATGTGCTCCCCGGTACGGGGGTGCAGGGACAGAGCCAACGACCCTGCCCGCATAAACCCCTTTTGCCAAAGCTGGCAGCAGCCACCTCCTCCCTCCCCTCAAGGGATAAAAGATTGGGGGGGAGCCCTTCGGTGAACTAAATCCCTCTGCAACAGTCGTGCAAGCCCCCTGTCTGCCCCACCCTCTGCCTATTTCGCATTCTTCTAGGCCTGGAACAGGCAGAGGCTGCATAGGAGCCAACACAGGTGGGACACTCCTGTCTGTCTATACAAGTCCTCCCATTAGAGGAGCCATTGGACAAGAAAGTCCAGCACGGCAGGCGGGCCGGAACCCCCCGCCCCGCCCCATGGCAGGTGACCTATGTCGGGGCCGCCCGCTGAACCGCATGCCCACAATGGTATATCTCCCCGGGGACAGGGCACGTGGGCGTCAAGTACAAAAGCCGCAGTCTCTGGCCTGGCTCATCCCGTCTAACCCGAAGGTGTGTGGGAATCCGCCTACGGCATTCCTCGTCACAAGCCAACCACGCTGAGCCCGGAAAGTAAACCATTGCCCGGCAGATGTTGTCCAAATACTGGACCATCGAAATCGCCATATCCGGCCGGGCCCTGAGGTACACCGCCATGCCTATGATGCAGGCCGGCAACCATTTGGCCCACATACTTGGTAGCTTGTGACAACGTGCCTGCCACTATCCTTCTTATTCCGCCCCTCCATCTCTCCTTGGAGGGCGCCTTGTCTAAGGGTAAGAAGATATCCACATATTCCCCTCGTCCAATTTACTCCCTGGCGGCCTGTGCCAAGTGGTCATTCAGCGTTAAGGAATAGGAGCTTAGACCAAACCGGCCACCCCAACATTCCCCTCAGTGTAGGGAACACCCCCCACCACGGGGCCCCGGGAATGTGTGTGGATGTACTCGCTGACACCCCAGTGCCTAATGTGGCAGTCGTCGTTGCCGGGTGGGGTGCCAACAGCGTGGCCCCCGCACCACCCGCGCAAGGCCAAGGCCATTGAAAGCCCCCACCCATATTGGGCATGTGTGTGGATGTACTCGCTTGCACCGTATACTCACATGCTGCACCCCGCGGGCCGCCCCCACCGGGGGTTCCGGCCCACTGGGGGCGTCGGAGCTCACGACCGACGTAGAGCTCATCACCAGACCTGACCCGCACCTGGCTGCTGGCCGGGGAGCCGCGAGGCAGTGGCCGAAACCGCGCCACGCGCCTGCAGCAGCTCAACCCTCCCTGCCAGCTGTTGTCCTTCTGCCGACAGCGTCTCAAAAGGGGACCCCGAAGGGGGCGCCCGCCTGACTGGAGCGAAGAGCCGGCCAGCCCGCCCGGTCCAGGCGTGGTAGAGGCGAATATGGCCAATGGCCAGCACCGAAACCCGGCAGGGGCGGTGAAGAAACCCACCAAGGCAGGGAGCCGCACCCCCCCCCCAAGGCTAGAGGGCCCAGGGGAGGCTGCGACCCAAAAGGAGTAGTAACAGGGTGGGCAGATGCAGGAGCGGTGTCCACCGCTCGCGGGCCGCGGGCCGGAACCCCTTCCGCGCCCGCACTCTGGTCGCCCACTCCGGGCGCAGGGGCAATAGACCCCATTCAGCCGACCCCGGCAGGGGCCTGCAAAAACGGATGCTGAGGAGGCGGGACCGCGGTCCTCCAACCTGGGTTGCGCCTCCTAACAGCGCAAGCTGCACTCGAAGCTGCCTTCTTCTTCAAAGGCCTCTCCACTGAAGCAAAGGGAAGCCAAAGAGGAAAATCGCTACCAAAAGGCTTCCCGGTAAGGTAAAGAGCGACGGAGACACAGGGGAAAAGACTTCTCCGCTCCGTCGCTGAGGTAAAAATGGCAGCTCGGCTGCCTCGTGGCCACCCCTTTTATAAGGGAGCTGGCCACGCCCCTAACTACCCGGATTCTCTGTCCTGTGGGGGGGGGCCCGCAAAGGGCGCGGCGGCCATTTTGGCGCCGCGCTTGCATTTGTGCCATTTTCTGTTTTCATTACAGTCTTTCTATCTTTGTCATAAGAATGGCTTCATTTGGGGCCATTTTTGTCCCCGCTACACCACTTTGTCACAAGATCAGGGAGTATTTGATGGAAATGAGAAGGAAGCAGCTCAGAAGCTGACATTAAGGATAACACACTCTTGTGGCAGAGATCACAATGAGAACAAAAAGTGTAACACAATGTATTCCATTGTGACGAAATGAACTATACCCAGTGTCTTTTTCAAAATGGCAATTTCAAGTCCAGGGGAGAGTGGAAATATGTAAACAATGTGAGCCTCATGGGTGCCTTGTGGTTTTGGAGAACTGAAACTTATTGTGTGATTGACATGTCTTATTGTAACATCATTGGTTGGAGTCCCTAAAGGGGGGGGGGGCAAAAGGTGGACCCTGTGGGAGGAGATTCTCTCTCTCTCTCTCTCACATACACACACACACACACACATACACACACACACACACACACACACACAGCAGCAGCAGCTGCTGCTGCTGCTGCTGCTCAGACATTCTCTGGAATGCCTGCTTTGCAAGCAGCCAAGATGTAAGGGCTTGAGAGAAGGGGTGGGCAGTGGGCGGCTGGCTTTCCCTCCCCCAAGCAGCCTGGTTTATCTATTTGCTTCCTGATCTGATCTTTTGATGGACTGTATCCTGCATCTTGCTATGCTTTCAATCTTTGCCTATAAGGAGGGAGGTTAACCATTGGACTCCGGCATACATGCCCACACCCGTCCATACTGTCCTGTACCGAGCTGCCTGCACTTGCCTTTACCCGGCCCGCAGAGCACCACAAGGGTCCCACAGTTGCCAGTGGGGGGGGGGGGGGCAACAGCCCCACGAATGCAAACAAAACAAAACAACTTCAATTCCCAATGTCCTCCACACTGCACCGCCCCTCAGCCAATCAGGCTGACATGCAAGAGCAAGCAGAATGTTAGGAAAGGCGGTGTGCCCAATAGAAACCGAGCTACAGAAAAAAAACTGCTGCACAAACGCGAAGAAAAGAAACAAAACTTCAAGCCCCAGCATCCTCCATGCTGTGACCACTTCAGCCAATCAGGCTGAAGGGCACGAGCACGCACAATGCTGAAAGAGCCGGCGCATGAAAAATAAAATAAAATAATTCCTCCCACAATGGAAACGCAAGGCCGATGCAGGCGGGCGGCACCTCCCACAACGGGAACGCTAGGCCGCCACAGGCAGACACAACGCCTCACAGCCTCGCTAACCCAAATCCACACAAAAACATGGCGAGACAACCACCAGCCTTCTTTCCCGGAGCAACAGGGAGAAGAGGGACTTCCTCTCCTCCATGCTACCCTGACAAAGACATGGCGAGACCACTGCCAGCCTCAAGGTAAGTTGAGCCATGGTGGAAAAAAAGAAGAAGCAGGCAGCAATTCGTCAGGGGAAGCACACTTCCTGGCGAATGACTGGATTCTGCCTTTCTACTACCCACACTGCTATTTCGAGAACTAGCACGAAACAGTGGTGGAGGTAATAGAAAAGCAGCAGCTAGCAATCCGCAAGAGAACCATTGTGAAGAAGATAACTTCTCTGCCTCCTTTTCACCAGACCAACCTAACAAACCTTACCGGATGAAGAGTGAGCTGACTGCCGGCTCTTCCTTATCCCCATTGCTGCATTGAGACCTAATTTTGAAACAGCAATGGGAAAAAGAGAAAACAACAGATAGGCTGTTCGTCACCCCACAAAACACAGCCACAACCAAACTAAATAGTTAACCAAAACGCAAAGCATCAAAAATAATAAAACACAAATAAATAAATAAAATAAAATAAACCAATAAACAACACAACAATAAACCACAAACTCTACAAAAAACACCCAAAATACCAAAGGCTACCTTAAAACAATAAAAACTCACTAAAAACACCTATCTACAACACAAAAATACCTAACTCGACAAACAATAATATCACAAATTAAACAAATAAATATGGAAGAAATCAGAAAAATAAATAACCAGAAATAATCAAAACAATTAAACACATCGCAAACCCAAAATAAAAACAAAAGAACAAGCAGAAACACTTTGGAGGGTTTAATTAGAAACTCTCTACTTAAACCCCCCAGCCCAACACCCCAAAATCAAAACAAAATCAAAACAGATTAAATAATCAAGAGCACTCACCAAACACATCCTCCCTCCATGCCTCCAGGACCGAACTGAACAAAGAAAGAAAATCACAGTACTCTTAAACACAGCCCCACCTAGAGGCCGGAAAAGTAAAAAACAGTCAAAAACATTTTAAAAAACAAAATAGGAAATAAATAAATAAAATAAATTCAAAAACCACAAATTCAAAACACCACCACCCATACCACCCTTAACCATAAAAACACACATAGAAACTGGAGTGATTACTCGGCTCGACACTACCTGATTCTACACACATCTGATTCCTGGATTGTCCAGCCAGGGGGCTGCAACTCAGAAGAACAATAGGGCCTACTTGATAGTAAGGATCCTATTGTCACACCCATTTCATGATGAGGTTATGATTTTCTTGTAGGGTGAGTTCAACATGAAGAAAAGAATCCATTATTTCAGTACTAGGAAAGGCTGCCTCAGTCCCTTTACAAAGTCCATGTGCTGAACCACATGATCAGAAGGGTCATATGGTCCAGTTCGTTCTTGAGAAGGGAGGATTCACTTGAGAAGGCCTTGATGTTGGGAATAGTGTAGGGCAAAAGAAAAAGGGGGTGTCCAAAGATGAGATGGATGGATGGTGTGGTAGACACAGTGGGCACAGAGCTAGGCTGGCTTAGGAGTATGGTGGAGGACAGAGGTGCCTGGAGGGCAATGATCCATAGGGTCGCAAAGGGTTGGAATCAACTGTGTGACTGAACAACAACATGTTTTTAACCCCTCCAACAAAACCTATTAGCAGATGGAGAAGATGGGTTTCCATCTAGAAACAATTTCCTTTGCACCTTGTTTTTTCCCCTAAATGTGTGGAAATCAGAAGAGAAGAAGAGTTACTGGGAGGCATCTTAGGTCAATGAAAGAGCACACATTTACCTTGGAGAAGGTGTTGGGCTCAAATTCCAGTGTTTCCAGGTAAGGCTAGGAAACACTTTTCTTTCGTCTTCTGTGGTGTCCAAATCCAAATATAGGAGATCATCATAGCAATCAACCATTAAGACTGTCCTGAGAATATAATGCAGTGGCCTTTTATCTGCCTTCCACATCACAGCATGACCCCCATACTACTGATCGAGTTACACAAGTCACTTTCTGGTCCTGAGCCCTTTTGGCGTGCAAGGTCCTCCTCAACAGCTACTGCCCTCCATCAAGATGGATTCAAGTGGGATTTAATCCACTTGGGGACCATCATCCTTCCCTGTGGACTTTGGCACCCAAGGCCATTAGTCCTCAGGGTTGTCAGGTTAGTTAACTGTCATCTGACACTTGGCGCTGAGTCACTGGAAGTATGGTCTACTCGATTACCACAGAAGGATAACCTGGCCAGACTGGCCCAGGAAACACTGGGTGAGATGAACTAATGTTTTGACTTAATATAACACAGTTTCTTACATTCCTATTTACTGTCTGAAACATCTAGCAGCAGAGGTTGCTGAACAGTCAAAACAAGTCTTAAACAAAGTTAGAGACAAGTCTTGATGGTCATGCCTCTTGAGCATACCTGTCAAGTATCCCTTATTGGCCGGGATTTCCCATAATTCAGCACCGCTTTTTTTTTACTTTCCCACCTGGAGACACCGCCATCCCATAATTTGATGATGGGGGAAAGTAGTTACTGTGCATCCCATTCTGTGCAGAACCCTTCTACACATGCGCAGAAGGCTTCTATGCATGCACAGAAGGGTTCTGCACAGAAGGGGATGCGCAGAAGCCTTCTACGCATGTGTAGAAGGCTTCTGCACAGAAGCCTTCTGTGTAGGTTCCATATTGTCCAGAAATGCACTTGACAGGTATGCTCTTTAGTACAGGTGGGACTATTTATGTATACACATCATTTTGTCCAAACTGTACCTTTGAAGCCTTCCTTTCTGTGTCCTCTCAGGAGACAAAGTATTAGTGAACCCAAAGCCTGGCAATTCCTTACATAAAGAAAAAACTACTTGTTTTTGTTTCCATCCTGAAGAGAGACAAGGAAAAGCAACATATTGATCTGGTATCAACACATTCATTTTGAAAGAATATATTTTCAAGGAACCTAAAAAATTGTAGGAGCATCAAGTAACTCTTAGCAGTATACTTACTGGCAATTAAGAAGAAGGTGCCAGGTAGACATCATTCAAAAATGTATCAACTACAAAAAAAGCAATCACACTTATATACCGCCACATAGCGCTTAGTGGGGCAGTGCACAGGTTAATTAGCAATTTGCCCCCAACATACTGGGTACTCATTTTACTGACCTAAGAAGGATGGAAGGCTGAATCAACAAAGTGTTTCTCATTGCAAGTTATTATTGGTTTGAGCACAAATTTTACAAACACAGTCACCCAGAGCAGGGTGGGGTATAAGTTTAATAAATAAACAAATAAACAAACAGCACTAAACAGCAGTAGAGAATACTGAGAAAATGTGTAGACAGTAGGAGAAATCATAGCAAATCCTGTTCAGAGAAAACCTCAGATTTTACATTTTACAGTGAAGACTGTATACCAGACATATTGGCAGTATAGTTGCCAAGACAATTTAGCATCTCCAGAACTCTGATGACAATAAGATAAAATTTTGTTTTCTTTTAAACGTATTTACCTATAACGGGAACCTCCACCAGTTGTCATTTTAAATATGAAATGAATACATGTTATTCAATGACTGGACCTGGGTCATTTCTTTGCTATTCACATGTTACTCAAAGAAGCAGCTAGTTCTGGATTTTTTCTAATTTGCTCTATAAGTGTAGTGGAAAAAGGGATCTTCTCGCAGATAGTCCCCAGTTGTATATTTTACACAGCCTCTTTGCAGATTTAAGTGGATGAAAACCGAAATGCTGTAGCAAACTCTAAATCATGGATGAGGGACATACCTGTCAAGTATCCTGTTTTTCCTGGGGAAACCCCTTATTTTTATCCCTCTTCCCACCCTCTCCTGTTTTATTAATTTCCCCATAATATCCCTTATTTATTTATTTTTTTAATCCTGACTGGAGCCCTCACAGGCGAAGCTGCATTATGTTTTTCCTGCCACCAGAGGTTGCTGTGGCTTTTCGCTTGTGGAAGGAGATAGTGAAGGTGGTGGTGGAGGACCTTCTGTAGGTTTTTTTCCATTTCCCTGCCATATGGTCATGGAGGCTTCATTTTAGCTGCTGGTGGTCAGAGCCACCATTGGGACGGGAGTCTACTCTAGGTGAGCGATATTTCATATATGGAAATTAAGTCCTCAACTGCTGGGAGGCTTGGAAACTACAGAGGTTGCTTTTTACTTTACTAATTCCCTTCCTTAAGCTGGATCCAACATTCTCAGGTGTTGGTGCTTCAACTGGTTGCAGTGAGGAACAAATAGATTGGTTAATTTGGGGGAATTAATCCCTTGCTCCTCCACCCTAATTTGGGGGGGGGGGTTTGTCTAGCCACGTGCAGGGCTCGTTCACCCTAGGGGGCTGGTTTACTATTCTGCTTTTTGCTTCCCAGAATTTTTTTAAAATTAAAAATGAGTAAACAAGAAAGAAAACAAAACAAAAGTCCCCCAAGAAGATGGGAAAAGGGTTCTTTGGCCCACACAGCTTTGTGCCCATTGCATCTACAATACCATCTAGCCATCTTATTTTTGGCCACCCCCTTCTTTTGTCCTCCACCTTTCCCAGCATCAAGGTTTACTCAAGTGAATCCTCTCTTCTCATTTAATGTCCAAAGTACTTTAGCATCATTGTTACTATTTGACCTTTAATGAGCAGTCATGGTTGATTTCTTCTTGGATTGACCTATTTCTAACAACAAATTTCAAAGGCATCTATTTTTCTGCGCTCAGCTTTCCTAATGGTCCAGCTCTCACACCCATACATTACCACCGGGAATACCATTGCTTTGACTATGCAATTTTTTTTGTTTGCAAGGTGATGCCTCTACTTTTAACTATGTTCCCCAGGTTTCCCATAGCTTGTTTCCCAAGCATCAGTTGCCTTTTTATTTCATGGCTGCAATCACCATCTGCAGCGATCTTTGATCCTAAGAAAGTAAAATCTGCCAGTCATATCCAACTCTAGGGTGCAGTGCTCATCTCCATTTACAGCCAAAGAGCCAGTGCTGTCTGTGTTTGCAGACATTTTCATGGCCATGTGGCAGGCATGACTAGAGCCCAGCAAGTCACATGGCTATATTTGGCCACGCCCACAGATTTGGCCATGCCCACAGAGGGGTGTGGCCAAAATTTCCCTTATTTTCAAATCCAAAACTTGACAGGTATGATGAGGGAACTGTGGCCCTCTGAAGATTCTAGGACTGAAAATCTCTCTCCCAATTATTGGGCAGGCTGTCTAGAACTGATGGGAATAATAATCCAACAATTTCTAAATGGCCACAGGTTCCTCCTTCCTGCTCTCAACCAACAACAACATCCTTAGTAGCCGTTGCTCAATTAAACATTGCATCTACTTTTGCATAAATCTTGCAAGTGACTATATGAATAAATTATGTAGGATAGGGTTGAATCACTTCAGGGAAAGCAATGGCCAGCTATACATTGAAGTAGACACAATGTATAGGCAGACTCCTGAAAGAGAACCACACGCAGAGCTGTTCTTTCAGAAAACAGGACACAGCTAATCACACATTTCAGTTTTAATCAATAAAACTAAATTGTTTTGCAGATTGCCTTCTTCTGAAGAAATGCACCAAGGAACACAACCTACTCTTGATTTCCGAGCACTCATTTAAAATTATTTACATGTGCCTTTTGAATAGATCACATACATGTTCACATAACAGACCGCATAAGCAGACCTTTCTTCTTGCTAGAGCTACTCCCATTTTCTTGAGTTCAGAGTCCATTTTGGGAGACAGCAAAACCCACCTATCTTGCTTCCCATGTGCACTCCTTTGCCTGTTACCTAGACAACCCCAGCAAGGTGAAAGGTAGAAATTTTATCCTTCCTAGAAGACTCCATTTAAATGCAAATAAGTTTGTTACTGAGCAGAAATGTAGTTACCCTGCACCAGTGTATCACACGAGTCAGAGGATAAACTTGTTACGAAACTAGTACATTCTGAATGTAAAGGAAATATTTACTGCCCCAAGTGGCAACTTACACCCAGTAGCAATCCTACTGTAATCTATAGATGCCAAACATTCTGATTTAAACTTTAGAATAAGCTCCAAATTCCAGTTCCATGATGTAAATGTAGATGAATGGAATACAGATGAAATGAGAGATGGGGGGCTCACTCTATTTGTGCTATAGGGCATTTTCACATGTGTTCAACTAGAAGTCATTTCCATCCATTTTCTGCATTTACTTCTTTGCTATGATAAACAAATAGGCATTAAACTGCACATTTTACCATAAAACAATAATTTTTGTACACAGTTTCCTCTAGTATAGCTATTAAGTAGAACTTGGGGAACTCCTTTTAATAAACTGTTCAGTGTAAGCAATGACAATATTGAGTGTATTCAGTGTGAGCAATGACAGCAAGTGTTGAGGTCCTAAACCGTTAAGGGCTATTTAGGTCATAACCAACACCTTGAATTGAGCATGAAAATTGACAATGAGTCAATGAAGGCACACCAAGACTGGGGATATTTGATAAAATTTACTAGTCCTAGAAAGCAGTCTTGCCACTGAATTTTGGACCTGCTGAATTTTCTATACTGTTTTCAAAGGCATGCCTACCTAGGGAGCATTGCAGTAGTTTATTTTTGAGATTATCAATGTGTGAACTACTGTTTGTAGGAATTTCTTATCCAAGTACGGGTGCAACTGGGTGATCAAGGCAACACCATTGACCACAGCTGGTATTCGAGGCTCTATAGACAGTGCCAGGTGCAGGAGTATCCCCAAGCTATGGATCTGATCCTTCAGGAGAAATGCAACCCCATCAACACCAATTAAGTTAACCTCTAACCAGTCCAATGATCTTCCTAATATTAGAGCCTCCACTTTATCTGGATCCAGTTTCACTTTTGCCTTCATCCAATCCATCATCAGTGCTAGGCAGTACTCAACAACCTGTGCAGCATCACCTGCAGATAAAGCAAAGAAGAGCATACTGATTTCCATGTGAATTCTCTTAGAGCCTTTATGTAGATGTTAGAAAGCATTGGGGACCCCATGGAAGATGTCCCAAAGGTGGAGATGACATCCCTAAGCTTTACAATCTGGAATAGGCCCTTAAAGAAGGACAAGAACCAGTGAAGAACAGAGCCTCCAATCCCTAAACTTGATAGTTTTCTTGGAAGGATGTCATGGTCAATGGTAAGAAAAAGATCCAGGACAACCATCACAGTTACATTTCCCAATCTGCTTCCCTTAGGAGATCATCTTGTAGAGCAACCAATGCTGTTTCAGTACCATGCCACAGTTTAAACCTCAATTGAAAATGGATCAAACTAGTTTAGTTTAGTTTATTCGATTTATACCCCACCCTATTCAGCACAGGCTGACTCAGGGCGGCTAACAACATATACATACCCCAAGGTAACCCAAGGGGTTTACATACAGAATATAAAATACACAATAATGTATAGTCCAAAAAAACCTTCTAACCCCTTGAGCAGGCAGGGCTCTAGAGGGGCGAAGTAGAGGTGCCAGACTAGCAAAAGCAATGGCAATTACGTTTATATACCACCCCATAGTGCTTAGAGCACTCTCTGGGTGGTTCACAAGGTAATTAGAATCCTGCCCCCAACATGCTGGGTACTCATTTTACTGACTTCAGAAGGATGGAAGGCTGAATCAACCTTGAGTTCCTTCAGGATTGAATTTAGTTTGTGAGCACAGTTTTGGCTGCAGTACAACAGTTTAAACACTGTGCCACGAGGGCTCTGTTTCATTCAATAATGCCCCAATTGAATATGCCAGCCTGGCATGGTATAGTTCAAAACAGAGAGATGTAGCACTCAATAAAAGCTGTGCCATCATTACTGGATGTCTGAAGGCAGCCCCATTAATACAATCAATTGCCTAAGCAGGAATTGCACCCAGTGACATATGGTGAGAGGTAGAAGGTAACTGTGAAAGACTCAAAGCATCTACATCCACTCTTTGGCCCATCCACTCTTTGTCTCCACCCTGCCCCTTCCAGATTAAAATTAATGGAAATCTCGTTTTTTCATGAACATTTTTCAGGGAACATGAAAGAATGCCAGGATTATTATGTCTAAAGAATGAACTACCCACTTCTTAAATTGGATGGAATTCCAGAAACGTCCCCCACCCCACCATTATACAGAGAACTGAATTACTTGGAAGTCACTTGATAGGCTACTGAATGGTGTTGGCAGAACCAAAGTGAAGCTAAAAAAATGAGGAGATGATTTGCACTAACATTGTCCACTGCGAGTGTGAAGAACAGACAATGTCTCATCTATGTCAGTGTATTCTAAAGCCCTCAACACTTATTAAGGAGGACTAGAGCTGTCCTAAATGCTCTTGTTATTGGGTGAAAATTACCTGATGCATTTGTATTAATTGTCCTGTTGTGCTTCGAGTGTGAACAAAAAAAGAGAAGAAAAATTAGGGCCATCACAGAATACATTTCTTAGCCTACCTCTATAATTATTCCCATTATACTAATCTCTTGCTTTTCCCTGGGCCCAAAAGAGAACATTATAGGTTTCAAAGGCTGCTTTCTGCACTAAGGAACCAACCACAACTCACTCATCAGCTATTAATTATGCATGGAGCTTATGGGACTTGTAGTTATTTCACGCTTGAGTTCTTTAAGAATTTCCTGCCTATCTGCCCTCAGGGCCCAATTATTTGTTAATGTTTAACTTATCCATTAGTTAGAACTTCATTTGTTGTCATTTCTAGTCCACTTCTGCTGTTTTTCCTGAAACGAGAGGTTTAGATTCTGATAGCTGTCAATTGTTTTCCTCAATAAAAGCTGAAGGTCTGTGATGCAGTCCTTTTGGGGGCTTTTTCAAAGGTTTAAGAACTAATGCTTTTCATGTGGAAACATTTTTTTCAGGCAGAATATGTTGCAGAGGTCTTTATTAGAACTAAATTTTTATGTTGCCTGTATTTATTAGCAACATAAAGGGCAAAATCTTGTTCAATTATCCATGTAAATATGCCAGGCTTTATGCAAAAATAAAATAAAAATGCTCAATTCAGTTACACAATGGGTTGCATATCCTTGGCATTACTGATTGTGCAATGCACTAGAAGTAATGCTTCATAGACAGCATTTCTGCCTCTGCCCTGTCAAAACTGCTGTGGTCTGACATAACATTGAGTTGTGTCTCCATAGTTACACAACAGGAATTTGCCCAAAAAGTATTGAATGCTTCTCGTGACTCCTTTACCTGGCCAGCACTTAAAGCTGGAGTTCTCAACCTTTTTAAGCCAGTGGCTGGGTCACGGTCCCTCACACAGCTTCAGGGGCTGGACGTCCATTTTACCATTCCTCCACCACATGGCACTTCCTGGTGTGGTGGAGGTGGAGGTAGACCACATGAAATGGTGCCATGGGCCACATCTGGCCCACGGGCTGTAGGTTGAGAATCCCTGACCTAAAGAAACAAAATTGAATGCATGTTCAAATCCTCATGCCCACTTTCTCTGTTTTCTGTAACCTTTTCCCTAATACACAAATTTTCCTTCTTCCAAGCCAGTTAATTTAATTTCCATTTCTGGACTTCGTTTCCAGTTTCCTTCTGCACATGTAGCCAAAGGCTATAGTTCAGGGTGACCAAGTGCTTTTGGACTGCAATTCCCAGCATTCCTCACCATTAGATGTACTGGCTAAGGAAGTTGTAGACAATAACATCTAAAAGACCACAGGAATTGATTTAAGACTCAAAATAGAAAGTAATAGCCTATTTTATGACCTCCTTCCCCTCTTTTCATTGTAATATGAACATCCCACCATTCCAAAGCATGTCTTGAATTATACGTTCAAGATGCACAAGATTCAGTGACCTCAGAAAGACATTGTGCCGATCATTAATTTATCAATATAAAGAGCTATTTCCTGGTTGTTGTTTTCTTCTGTGTCTAGGCCAGACGTGAAACTGCCAAAATGAAGGCACCTTTTGATGAGGTAATTCTGCAGTTCTTTTTACCTGACCTAGTGTGAGAAAGATTAGCTGACTACACAAGGTTGCCATTAACAGGGTACACCCAATTGTGGTTCAAAAATACAGTACCACAATCTTTCTGTGTATCCCTATTTCCTGTTAGGAAGTACCTATGACAAATACTTCACCTTCTTATTGTATAGAAGAGTCATAGGACAATGTAAGATTCAAAAATGTCCCTCACATGGATGCCTGTTTAGTGAGCATCCCACAACTCCTGCACATTTTCTCCCTGCTAAAGTGTTCAAACTGTAGCCTCATTTGTCCCGCTCTGAATGCCATCTGGCACTTATAAAGAGTAAAGCCCCAGACTAACTAGCCTAATGCTGTGGATTGTTACCCAGTCAGTCTGCTGTCTGCTAAGGGATGTACTTGTATCAATGATAAATAAATCCCAGCTAGAAATGCAGGTCCTTGACAACCTAATCACTGAAACCCTGTCAAGTAACCCCTAATTTTGAAGCAAGTGGTTAATTCCCAGCAAATTGATTTATGCACTGTTTGAGGGTTGGCGAGTTGTGTTGTTCATCTGTTATTACCAGGAACTCAGCTCAGCCTATTCATTTAGACCAGTGACACAACACTGTGCATCTCCTAAGAAATTTTCCTTTGTCAGCACATCTAGAATTTGCTAATTAAATCAACGATGGCATTATTCACTTTCTGGTGAGGGGGGCAGGACTTGCTCTCTCACTCTCTTCCTCTCCCCTCCCCTTCTTACCCACACAGATGGATACACTTTTAAATTCTGGATTTTGTAATCAAGCTTGATCTAAACGTGCAGTGACAGCACTAGAGCATTCATTTTTGTCTTTGTTCTCTAATTTTAACTCACCAAACCAACAATAATGCAAAGTCATTTCAAAATAACACAGCTCTTTCTTTTTGCAATATATACATATGCATATAGGAAAAAGAAGATGTATAAGAAACAAAAATGTGATGATCATCATGCCCAAGTTCTAGACTTTTCCTTCCACAAACAAGAGCAGTGGTTTTCATGCAAGTAATAGGGTAAGCCAACAAGTATTTTTATTGTCAGATTATTACATTAAAATGAACTCAGAATGCTAGTCTGCCCTCCAAATCCTGTAATTACTGGTCTAGTATATCTCTGTCTCTCCCTTTGTCCTGTTTAAAAGATGGTGAATAAGGCAGGGTCAGCATGATGTTTTTCCTATACAAACTGAGTTTAAAATTAAAAAAAGCTTCCCACCTTACCAAAATAATTTTGCAGAGGAAATTATTTGACATCCTTCATTCCAATGATGTCATTAAACCAATCATGACCAGTCATGGCCAGAACACTACTGATGTCACAATTTCCATTGCCCAGGGTCATTGCCGAGTTGGGCGGCAATAGATAGATAGATAAATCTTTATTGTCATTAGACATTTGAATAAATAAATAAATAAATACTTGACACAGCTAATTGAGGCTAATTGATGAAATGCTGAGGCAAATCTCAGTCATGCCATGCACAAGGTGAAAAAACTAAGACACACCCTGTTCCTTGTTGATCAGCCAGAATTCACCTCAACAAGTTATTGGAACTTTATGCAAATACCAATGAGATTCTGACTTATGTTTCTCCATGGAGCGCAGACAGTGTTTAAGATGAAAGAGAGCTGCTAATGTTCATGATATCAATCCATTTGGGAATAATACAAGTAACCAGGAAGGTAAAGAAAATCTCGGGGCCCTGTTTCAGCTGCACATTGCTCTGACAGTGTCTTGTGGGATTTTGGCCAGTTGCCTGCCACATTTTCTGTAGTAACTAGAGTAAAAACAGCGCAATTTATCTGCTTGATCTCTTCTACAGCACAACTGAGCCCTACATCTAATTGCTAGCCCCAGCTAGAGTAGACCATTAAATCAACTGGATTTATGTAGATGTTTGCTTGCCATTAAACAATTGAGTCAGTGGGTCTACTTTAGTTGCAAATAGTAATCAAATTTAAGCATTGGTTTTATCCTGTCCATACTCAATTCAGTATACTGTACCTTAACATATCTTAATAAAGCTGTCATTATGTAACTTCCAGTGACTGTTTTTGTCCTTTAGTAAATGACTGCAGCAGTTCTGGCTCTCACATTATAAATTTGAGGAGCTGTTCACAGTGTTTTCTTGCCACTCATTCTACCACTTCATTGTTCATTAAAGATTTTTTTTTAAAAGGCAACTGTTGTTTCCTTGAAAAAATGCAATAAAATGGGACAAATTTTAAGGAAAGAACTGATTTTGCTAAAAGACTTCTGCTAAATGTTGTAAGATGAAACAAAGTGCCCTCAAATATGACAGAAATATTCTGCAAATGTGTATTTTTGGGCAACCAAATGCAGAAAAGTTGTTGCTAGTCTCAGAACAAATATTTATTTGATGACTGGCCTGCACATGCTACATTAAATAGTAAGCTATTCTGTTCATTTGCATTTTAAATCACTTGTTATAATTAAATTCAAACAAAGAAAGAAAAACAATGCTTTAGTTCTCATCAACCTGGCACCCAAATAGGCTTAGATTTTTGTGAACATGGAGGAAAAGGTCACCCACCTATATCATGCCTTTGAAAAAAGCTGAGGGATAAATGAGTTTCCTGAACTTCATTGAAACACAAATCTGATGAGAATATCAAAATGACTTGAAGAGGACTCTGATTTTTTTTTATTAACTGAAGTGATTAGTCCTGTTTTAATTTTCATGTGGGTGAATAAAATGATGAAATAATATGAATACTATTGCTTAGAATCTATCTAGACCTGACCTTGGATATCGATTGGTCCAATGGAGATATAATGTTGGGTTTGGGCATTCTACATTGTAACTTACAGGTACATGTTTTGCAACATGTATGGCTGGAACTAACAAGAGTACTCTCTATTTCTAGAAGATGGGGAACTCTTGCTCATTTCTCACAATCTTCAAAAACAAGCACCAACTATCAATCCTCTCAGGTGTGAAGTAAAAGCGAAGCAGAAGGGAGAGTTCAAGTCTAAGGCTTGTACCTGCTTGTTCACAGAACTACAAACCATGCTTTAACACCACAATTATTGTATTTCCACTGCCATCTACATAAATAAGCAAAAACTTCAAACCTACAGTACTAGAATAATAACTTGCAATGTCTTGTCTCTTTATTGTTGCTTGCTCTATTTCACAGAATTCTCTTTTTACAGTAGGCTTTGCATGCTCACCCCCCAAAGAAAGACTCAGACATCGGTATATGGATAAAGGCATCGGGCCACTTTTATTGAATAATGCCCTAGTCAGAATTATAACTTTCAATTGGTGTAATCATCCAATTGGAATTCTTTAAGGCAAGCAGGCCGCAGTAATACTGGTAAGGTTCCTCCCAAAATGCCAATGGCAATTGGCTACATGTAACTATTTGTATCAATTTGTTTGTTGACACAAACAAATTATTGACCGGAGTCAATAAACTGTCTACTGACCCTACCCTATGACATGTATCCGTTAATTATCAAGGTGATGCAGGCTGTGAAGCTCCTGCCGTCACCCCTTGCCTGGTTCATCGTTGACTGTTCACTAGGGAGGCGGTGGAGGGAAAAACTTCTCCGCTCCGTCGCATTCTAAAATGGCAGCTCGGCTGCCTCGTGGCCACCCCTTTTATAAAGGAGTGGCTACGCCCCCTAACTCACCCGGATGTCTGAGTCCGGGTGGGGGGGCCTGCAAAGAGCGCGGCGGCCATTTTGGCGCCGCACTTTCATTTTCTACTGCAGATCTTCACAACTGCCTGAGGAAAACCAACCTCAATATAGTATCCTATTACTCACAAGGGATTATGGACAGCAGCCAAAATTCTACTGGCATTTTACACATAAAACCATAGAATAATTGCATTGGAGGGTGCCTATAAGGCCATCAAATCCAACCCCCTTCAAATATTTGCGGTAACAGTGACAAATTTTATGTTAATTAACAAGGTGTTCCTCTTGTTCCTGGTTGTTGACCTTCAGGATTGGGCACAGGATCTGAATACAACCAGTACCTTGTTAGTAGTGTCACTTTGCCACAGCTACTGACATAATTTTACTTATACACATGCAAATTGCCAATAGGATTCTTGAATCCTCTCAAACAAAATGTAAAGAGGTTTACTCTGTTATTAACACTTTTCAACTGTGGGAATAGATTTTTTTAATAGATGCATGCCTTACAAATTAAGCCTATGTTTACTTTCTGATGATCAATCATAAAACAAAGGTTCAGAGATGAGGAAAAGTTCCTGCTTAAAAAAGCAAGCAGCTTTTACCCCTCAAATGAGCAATGCTTCTAGAAACAGAGAGTTTGGAATGTGGTATTTCTTCAGCAACAAATTTGGAATATCCCAGATATTTCTGACCCCAAACAGAAGCTACAGAACAATAGTTTAGAGGTCAGATGTTCCTGTCATTGTTCATGTCGTGAAGGCAACTTGGAAAAGTCAGTTTTTGGAATAAATTTCCAGATACCCAAATGACTATGGCTACTGGAATTCTGGGATTTATCGTCAAAACAAAGGAAAGTCTCCCTGTTCCTGGACTCTGAATATCATGATTAGGGCTTTGTGGAACCTATTTGGTGCCTTGCCACTGGAAACCATCATGTTGGGCCAAACGGCAAAATGAGCGGAGGAGGAACTTTGTTTCTCAATGGTCATGGAGGTGGAAGAGGCAATGCCAGATGGACTGGCTGTGAAGGCTCACCTTGATAATATCCTCAAGGCTGAGGCAGTCCATTGCAGTCCTGGTGTTAAAACCTGCATGTCTCATTTCATATGTGCCACAGGAGATGGCTCCATGATCATAGTATGTGTGGGTCACTTCATGGCAAGCTGGGATCCACCTTAAACAAATTCAAACCAATGGCATTTTTCCTGCTTCAGGAAAAAATGCATTCTCAGATAAGAGTTGCAGTTGATGACATAGATAAATAAAAAGGAATGGACAAAACATTTTTAGACCTAGAACTAGAAACTGTCACACTATTTCAAAACTAGATACATATTCCTGTTCCAGAAAGCATTCAAAGCAACAGAGCCATGGTACTGTGAGCTTTCTTAGAAGAAGAGCCATTTACATGCAGGTTTTGATGTATGGTGTAGAGAAACAAATGTTTAATGATCTATGGTGGAGATGCTGACCTGATAAATGGTAATCCTTGCCTTCTAGGTGGCTAACTATAGCAAAATAGCAAATTGTTCCTAATGTAACAATAAAATATCTTACCTCTCCAGCAGTTGGTAAGTCATTCTGTGTTCAGATTTCCTTTGGCTCAAATGCCTACCAAGTAAAGTGTGCTTCCTCCTGTCACAGGCAGACAGCTGGGCAAATGTAATATCCTAGTTTTCTCTGAAACACATTTTTGGTGTATGTGTATGTCCTGCCCTACTATTTTCTATGTGTGCATCAGTGCATCCGTGCCTACCTGCCTGTCTGCATGTGTGTGTGTGTGTGTGTGTGAACATGTAAATAAGGAATGTGCCATTCATTTAATCCTGTCTGGTCTGTTACTTAGAGGACCCCATTATTGCCAGCTTGAAAACTGGCAAGGGAACTGGGGGGGTGGGGGGGGTAAAAAAGACAAAGTAGGAATAATCCTGCTACTTACAGCTACTGCAATATGCTGATCTCCAAGTGGATCAACACATAAAGGCCAGCAGGTCCATTGTTACAACTACACATGCACAATGGAAGTCCTGCAAGAATCTCAGATAGGTAGCCAAGTTTCTAATGTGATTGGACAGCCACACTAAAAGGAAAGTTGGCTGAAAACTACAGTGCATATGAGTTATGCAAGGAAAGAGGAAAGTTCTTGATCTAAAGAGATGAAGAAGATTGAGTAGTAGACCAGACAAAACTAGGGGGAGTCGCAGGTTGACTCTTTTGACTGAAGGTCCTGTTCTTACACTGTGAGACTAGATGCAAGAGCAGTTGCAGTAAATTGATAAAGAACAACTTCAAGCATGCTTGGGCTGGAATAAGGGGGGGAAAGAAGAGAATCATAATAGTTTGGTTCCTATGGTGAATGTGAATCAACCTGAGACTCCTGGTCTTAGTATTGAATTTGGGATGATCTGGCTGCAAAGCCAGAAATTAGGAGTTGAGTTTCCTGTGTAGCCACATGTGGGCAAGCTCCACAGTCCAGGAATATCTCCCAAAAAGCTACTGGTAAACCTCTTTGGACTATTCTACATCTAGAAAACCTTGGAAGTCAAAATTAACTTGACAGAGCAACTAATAATTAGTTAAACATTACAAAGGAGAAGCTAGAGGGGCCTTAACCTAATGATTACCAATGATTGCTAGGGTAAACTTCCCAGACATATTGACACTTCAAGATAAGAAAAATATTTTCTGTTGAGGCTTTTTGTTATGCTTCATCAAGTGTTATCCCACTTACAGTCACCCTAGTAGAGTTTTCAAAGTTATATGAGATATTTAAGGAGTGATTTTACTAATGCCAACCCCCCTACTGAGTTTCTCTAGCTAATCAGGGATTCAAACCCAACTCCCAGAGCCCTATTTCATGTTTTTATCCATTACACAATACTGGCTGACCTAATCTAACCACTATAGATAAAGCTATCTCTATGGTAACTTTGATTTTTCAAGGTAAGATTGTAACTCCCAGTCTGGTCAGGTTATCGTCCTATGGTAATAGAATACATTATACACTCAACGCCAATCATCAGGTGGTGGTTAACTAACCTGACAATCCTGAGGACTAACAGCCTTGGGAGGTGAAGTCCATATGGAAGGGTGATGGTCCCCAAGTGGATTAAATCCCACTTGAATCCATCTGGGTGGAGGGCAGCAGCTTCATCGATACTGGCCTGGGGCTGATGGGGACTTTGCATGCCAAAAGGGCCCAGGACAGGACCAGAAAGTGACTCACAGAACTAGATCAGTGGCATGGATGTCATGCTGTAATGTGGAAGGCAAATAGAAGGCCACTGCATTATATTTTCAGGACAATTTTCATGGCTGATCGCCATGATGATAGCCAATATTCAGAATCAGATATGGCACAAGAAGAAGATTGTAACTCCTATTTCTTGATCCAATATATCACATATGTCAATTTATTTCTAACCATCTGATCACAACCTTAATCTATCCCTGGCCCCCTCCTCAAAGTTAATTAAATAGGCCTGCTGCACATATAAGATATATATAAAACAATTTTTTGTACAAGCAAAGTAACTCCAATAATATCCTTACCAGTTTTCAAGATATTACTTTCCCCCCACATGCCTATGGAGCTATACCTGTCAAATCAGCCTCCAAATATATCTGCTTCCAGGCAGAAGTTGCTTTAGAGCTACCTAGGAACTCTTGCTGAGCAGAGAGCTCAAATGTTTGACAACTATTTCTTTAGCGGAAACCACTGTTTTACTCCCAGTGGGAGAAGTCTTTTGTTTCTTTCTTCTCTCCCTTTTCCCTGCCATTTTCTCTACACTTTAACTGTGGAGGAAAAAAGTTAAACACACAGAAGATGCTATACAGTCCCAGTGTAGATAAGGATGTATTATGTAACAAACTCCCCAAACACTCACCCACTTGTTTCTCTCTGTGACACAAATATACTATCACTCTAATTCAGTAAAATATTTCTAGAAAGTGATTTTTCTATGTGCATGCAAACAGCACCCCATTTGTCCAAATTGCAGAATTAAAATACAGGTACAAGATAATTGAAATTACTGTTGTACATAGTTCTGCAATGCAACAGTGGACAGTTTTACACACTGGGAGTATAGGGAGTGCAATTGGGAGTATCGGAAACTGCCATCTAAGTATGCCTATAAAGTTCAGAAAGTTTAACTAAACCTGATTAAAAACTAGCTATCCCACTGTAGACAGAGCTGCATCTTGTTCACTGTACCATGTATATCTCATAAAGCTACAAATCAGTTCAACATTACTTTCATAGAGAATTATGATCAACCCAATGATGAAAGCGGATGACATGTTTTGCCACAGCTCCTTGAATGATCCACTGGTATTCTAAGCTTAGGGGATAAGCACAAAGCAATGGTTTGCATGGGAAAAGTTTAAAGTTTTCTTGAGACTTCCTTCTTGGCTGGAGCATTCTGAGAACTGTAGTCCAAAACAACTTCGTTCATTCTTGTCTAAGTTAACAACAATTTGGCTCATATTCTGGCACAGATGAATCAAAGTAAATTGAAGGTATTCTTTAAATGCATATAGATTTGTCCATTGATCCATTAGTCACTGTGGCCATGTTGACTGGGAGATCCTAGAGCTTGCAGCCAATTACTAAACTTTTCACTCTCTTGAGTATTAACAACTGGGGGGAAATTAAAGCTGTGGGAACATCTTCCCTCCAAGTTTTATGAATGAGGAAAACATCCTTTTTTGCATCTTTTCATTAGAGTGGCTTAGGAAGAGATAGGACAATTCAGATATGATTTTTAAACAGCATACAGTAGAACTTCGGATAAAGTCCAAACTCCATTCCACAAGTTTGGACTTTATCCGATTTTGGACTTCATCCAAATCAAATGTCCAATGCATCAGATAACATCAAAAAATGGACTTTATCCGAGGTTCCTATACCAAATACTTCGGATAACGTCCATGTTTTTAGCGGTTTTGGACTTTATGTGTGTGCATGAAAACCACGACTTTATCCGAATCAGACTTTATCCAAGGTACCACTGTTTAAGTTATTCTACTTCTAGGCAGCATGGGAGAAGAACACAATCCCATAGGCTCTCAATGCTTCACTTGGGTCATGTTCAAGAATATGTCTACTGCTTTTTCCCCCTGGGGATTTTGCTAGCTTTGCAAAAATGTAGAGGTGAACAGGTAGACAGAAAAGAGCTTGGCATTATCAGAAAAAAGTATTTGGGGCAACATTTAAGTGAAAAGGATTAGCTTGCATGATGTTGATTCATAAATGGCAACAACCAATCCCTTACATTTTGTACTACAGTCATCTCTCCTCCACAGTAATTCCCAGTGTTGCATTTTGAAAGCCCTTGATACTCTGTTAGCCCCGAAGTATAATGTTTGATAATATAACTACTGCTTCTGTCACTGCATTTTGTATGAACACATTACATGTTGCCCGGAATGGTAAAGATTTATGTACGGGTATGAAAAATAAAAATCAGCATTGATTAAAAGCTCCAGATAGGCCATCCAATACTGCCCAAAGAACATCAGTTATTTTGCATTTTGACGTGGCGATTGATAACTCAGAAATGCAAGCACGAATGACAAATGTGGATGGAAACTGGCTTTGACAAAAATGATAACAGTATCAGTCTCGAGGGGCAATGGAGGTATAAGCAGGAGCTGTTTAAAATATTTAATCATTTTATGAAGGCTGCAAGATGTTGTTTGACCCTGAAGGAGTGTGAATGTCACATGGATCAGAAATTGCCAAGTCTTTGAAGTGAAATAAAAAAAATGGTGTTATTATAGATCCTTCCTGACATCCTATCATTTTTGTATAGGATTAAAAATATGTATACAAAGCTCTAGATAAAGGACTCTTGCAAAAGATGTCTTGGTTGAAGGGAGGGGGGAGTAAAGATGTACTATTGTGAATTTTTACTTTACAATCTCAAAGCGACTTTTTTCTGTTCCTTTAGAATGGTATGAATAGAGTCAGCAGCCCTTGGTTTAGGGGGAAAAACATTCCTGGGGACCTTTAACTACAGGGCAAATTACATTTCACTTTTGTTTTTGTGCATCTGACTTTTGGTTTTAGAAGGGGGGGAAAGCTTTTTATCCCGACATTTCAATAAGCACTGTGTGTTACAAGTGTGGGTTTTGTATATGTGTTCACATAAGTATCTAGTTAAATGATTGTAGAAATATTAACAGATACATGAAAATGTTTCTACATTGCTTGCTTCTAACATCTTATCAATGTCACTTTTTTTAAAAATTATATTGTTCTTTACATTTTATCTCATCCTGTGACTGTCAGGGGTAAGTCCTGTTTTTATTTTTCCTGAACAGAGTAAACTAACATAAGTGTTGACTTTCTAAAGTCCCCTTGATTTGATGGATCTACTCCACTTGGGACTCTCACTTGGGTTTAAGCTTCAGGATTCCTCCCCCAGCAGTAATTTTATTGCATAATAATAAAATAGTAAGCACATATTGTAGTATAGGTAAAAGTTGCACTTGCTTGAAAGCCAGTCGTATCCGACTCTAGGTTTCGGTGCTCATCTCTATTTATAGCTAAAGAGCCAGCGCTGTCTGCATCTGCATGTGGCAGGCATGCCTGGGCACTGGAGTGTACCTCTTTATCTACTTGCAATTTCTTGCTTTCAAACTGCTAGGTTGGCAGGAACTGGGACAGAGATGGGAGATTACTCCATCACGGCACACTTAGGTTTCAAACTGCTGACCTGCCAACCTTCCAGTTGTCAAGTTCAGTATCTTAGCCACTAAGCCCCTTTGTAAACACATACTAATAAGTTTTTAAAATGTATTAAATTTTCACAATAAATAAACAATTACAGTGGTTAAAGGAACAATCCTATACAGTAAATACTTCACTTTCAAAAGATTTGCCAGTTTTGTGACCATTCTAATGGAATGAATTTGACAGGTTTCCAAAGGCATTTAACAAAAGGTAAGTACACTTGTAATAGACATAAGGCAAGTGCCACTTGGGAACAGCTAGGCTCAATAAGTAGGTATCAAGGCACCAGTGCAAGCAGAAGGTACAACTAGGAGCCATCCTTTCAGAAAGTCACTTAGCCCTCTTTCCCAGCCACCTAAGCTGTTGTTGTTGAGATGTGTTGGACTCCAATGTCTACCATTTCCAGACTATGCTGGATAGGAATTATGGGAATTGGAGTCCAGCACATCAAACAGGCACATGGCTAAAGGGGTGCCTAGACTAGTCCAAATACTCAACCAATGCAAATACATTGGCCTGAACAGTATCACCAAATACTGGATAACATATAGTAAAGGTAAAGGTTTCCCTTGCTCGAAAGCCAGTCATATCCGACTCTAGGGTTCAGTGCTCATCTCTGTTTCAAAGCAGAAGAGCCAGTATTGTCTGCTTCTGCAGACATTTCCATGGTCATGTGGAAGGCATGACTAGACACCAGAGCAAATGGAACGCTGTTACCTTCCCACTGAAGTGGTCCCTATTTATCTACTTGCATTTTCTTGCTTTTGAACTGCTAGGTTGGCAGGAGCTGAGGCAGAGACGGGAGCTCTCTCCATCCTACAGTACTCGGGAATCGAACTGCTGACCTTCCACCATCTTAGCCACTTGAGCCACTGCATAAAACAGTGCATATTCTATTATACTCTTTTTGCTGCTTTCTTGTGTGTTCGTTTTTATATTTTGTCTTATAAATAATCTGGTCATCTTCACTCCTTTCCTACTTGATCTACAAACCTGTTAAGTCAGAAGTACTCTTATTTATATCAGTGTTACTTCCACTGGGTAAAATCAGTACACTGCTGTTCAAATTGGCTTCTGCACAAGTAACACAACTGGGTCTCTCTGTAATATTATTACAATTTAATTTGTAGATGTTCAGGAAAAGATTGTTAAGGAGTTTTTCCGTTTAGTCTTTGTACTAGTATTGTCTGTATCTTCCCCATTCTCCACAAATTGACCTAATATGTGTATTTCATCAAAGCAACAAATCATTAAACTCTGGCATTTAATTTGCTTATTTGGAGATTGCCATGACTATCTGCATCATTTCCTTTTCCTCCCATTTAATCTTTGCTTTCCAATTACAAATGTTTCACTTCAACCTGCATTTTGCGACCTGAACTAATATTCCCTGCTAGGGACTAGCTAAGCTGCTTGCATGCTATTGTACAGAGGCCCCTGTATATTGTTCGAGCTGGTAGGAAATTGCACATATTATCAGTCCAGAGTACAGTACGGTCACAGTTCTTTGTGTTTCCTGCTGAAGCTGATCCTTTTATTTGCTTAGGATACTGGTGATGCTTTGTTCAGAGCAGCAAAAAGGGTTTAGCCTGTGCTCATTTACATGTTTCATTGACTGCGGCTAAGCACACCGAATATATGATAGGTAATGAAGCCCATGGAAAACACTGCCATTAACACCACAGCACGCTACCCCTCCTGCAGCAGATCTGCGGTGTAATAAACCTTCATCCTGAAATGCCTAAAGATAGCTGCATCTGTATCTGGAGAAACCATGAAACAAAAGCAGTAGAAAAATGGTGCAGAGGGAGGAACCTTGGCCATGACTCTTCTGAGCTATTTGCCAGTTGATACTTGAGTAATACTTGGGTAATACTTTCTTTACCTTTTCTCTGTAATCAAATATTTACTGGGGGAAATTGTATGGTCATCAGATTCTCTGTACAATTCATTTTCATTCTATGAAATCAAATATAGTACCAGAAGCAGGGCATGGCCTCTTTCTCACTAGCTCACCCCACCAACTCCCAATATTGTCAAGCATATCAGATAATAAAAAAAAACAAAAACGCTGTAGCACTTTGAAGATGAACTGTTATATTTAAATGTTAGCTTTTGTGTATCAAGTCCACTTCATCAGACATGGGAGTGAGGCTTCATGACATCAATTTGTACACATCAGGCACAGAGGTACAGAGTGATTGGTTAGCATAACAGACAAGTATACAAATCAATATTATTTATTTATTTAATGAATTTGTATTGCCGCCTTCCTCGTCACGGTGACCCAAGACGGCTCACAGACATTGGCAAATCCATGCCTAAAATGATTTAAAACCTAATACAATAAAACTACCAAATACAATAGAAACCAGGAGAGATAAAACAGACTAAAAACCTTAATAAAACCTCCCATTCCCATTAAAAGGAAGGCGCCTGGTCAAGGATACATGAAAATAGCTGAGACTAGATGAGCAGAGCTGGGCTGTGGTACTGGTTGAGCCTCACACCTGCTGAAATAGCCAAGTTTTCAGGGTCTACCTAAAGGAGAGCAACTATCTCTGGAGGCGCAACTCAGGTGGCAGGAGGTTTCATAGGGCAGGGGAGGATACTGAAAAAGCTCTCCTCCTAGTCCCGGCAAGATGTGCTTCCTTAACTGACGGGACAACTACAGAGCCCCTGCAGTCCACCCTTGTAGGACGGGCTGAAAACCTTGGGGTGATGTGGTCTCTTAAGTATCCTGGCCCACTGCCATGAAGGGCTTTAAAGGTCAAAACCAGCACCTTGAATTGCCCCCGGAGGCATACTGGAAAACAGTGCAGCTCCTGTAGCAGCCGTGAGGCACGGGCATAACACCCGCAGCCCATCACCACCTGGGCAGCCACATTCTGGACCAGCTGTAGCTTCTGAATGGTCATCAAGGGCAGTGCCATGTAGAGTGCATTACAATAATCCAGTCTGGAGGTGACCAGAGTATGTGTGACCATAAGCAAGGAGTCCAGGAGCAGGCGTAATTGACGAATGACACAAAGTTGTACAAAAGCCTTCCTAGCCATTACTGCAACCTGCAATTTGAGCAGTAGTCATGAGTCCAGGAGGACCCCAAAATTATGCACTGGGTCTGTCTGGGGCAACACTACCCCATCCAGTACCAAAGATGGTAGCTCCCGGGATAACACGGGGCCCTGAACCCACAGCCACTCAGTCTTGCCAGGATTCAGCTGGAGACCATTGTCCCCCATCCAAACCCTTACAGCCTTCAGGCACCTGGATAGGACTTCAAATGCATCACTCGGGTTCCCATGGGCCGAGATATATATTTGGGTATCATCAGCATATTGATGATACTTCATCAAATGGGAAAGGATGATCTCACCCAGCAGCTTCATGTAGATGTTAAATAAAAGAGATGAGAGTACCAAGTCCTGTGGCACCCCATACTGGAGGGGCCTAGGGCTAGACAACTCATCCTCCAATAACACCGACTGGGTCTGGCCCTTTAGAAATGAGGAAAACCAGGACCACACAGTGCCCTGGGCCCCCAATCCTCAGAGCTGTTCCAGAAGGACACCGTGGTCGACGGTATCAAAGGCCGCTGAAGAGGTCAAGAAGAGCAAGAACAGAGGGATTATGCCCATCCTGCTCATGCCAGAGATAATCCATAAGTGTGACCAATGCAGTCTCGGTACCATGTCCGGGCCTGACTCCTGACTGAAAAGGGTCCAGATAATCTGCTTCATCCAGAACCCTCTGGAACTGCTGTGCCTCCCCCTCTCAGTGCCACCGGAAACATGTCCCTGCTGGTGGTGCTACTGGGAGGTGAGCTCACGAGTTGGTGGGCTGGTGCTGGCCTCCCCCTCACAGCACCACCAGAAATGCATGCCATTTGCCTCGCCCAGGACTGAAGGCGCATGTGAAGTGTGGAGATGAGAGAGTGCCTTTGGCCCTGGGCGAGGCAAATGGGATGTGTTTCCGGTGGCGCTGGGAGTGGGAGGCCGAGATTTGGGCATGGCCTGGAATTTCTACTATCGGTTCATTAGAACCAGTGAGAACTGGCCACAGTACCACACTGGAGGTGAAGTATTTATGCTTCGCCACCCTCATCACCACAAGATAGGCACTAATGGTGGCTCTAATGCATGTTTGGTCATGCTCGCTCCGGGTCTGTTGTGTATGCGTGCAGTTCAGCTGCTCGCCATTAGCGCAGCTGGCGGAGTGTCATGTGGCTCCAATTCCTCCAATGGTAACTTCCGCGGGAAACCTTCCTGCCACAGGTGAAGCTATGTTAGGTATGCACAAAAGTTCGACTACATCAGAAGGATGTCACTATGACTGTAACCAATGGGATGCCTCCGGGCCAAATTCAAATGTACTGTGTGCTATATAAGTGGGCAAGGCTCCGCCATTGCCTCATGTACAGATTGACTATGTTGCAATAAAGTAGTCTTTAGCCCGCCTGCCGGCTCATGTACATTCATTCTGCCTACATCAAATTGGCAATGAAGGTGGGCTTATGGCATCCCACAGGGTCACCTTACCTCTGTTTGACATCTCCACGCCGGACTCATGGGACCTTTATGAGGAGCAATTCCTCTACGCGATGGATGCTGAGAAGATAGAGGGTGAAGCCCAAAAGCGAGCCTGTCTACTGGCCCAGTGTGGGTTGCCGACCCTGGAGTTAGCAAAGACTTTCCCGATGCCAAGAGTGCTCAAGACGGTACTGCTGGCAGACATCCTAGCTGCCCTGCGAACAAATTTTCGACCAAAGGTGTCCATTTTTCCGGTGAGAATGGTGTTCAGCTAGCATGACCAATGCCCAGGAGAGACTGTAGCTGAGTATGTTACCACTTCAGAGAGATATTAAAGCCAGTGGTGGGATTCAGCAGGTTCGCCCCAGTTTGCCAGAACCTGTAGCAGAAATTCAGGCTGCCCCCACCCATCCAAGTTTTGAGATAAAGTAGTCCTAATTCGGATGCAACGCAGGGCTTCCCTCCTGGCCATGCCCACCATACCATGCCCACAGAGTAGGTAGTAAAAAAGTTTTTGAATCCCACCACTGATTAAAGCCCATGTTATCTTTAGTTTCAGTCTGTGGTGTCATCAAGAAACCTGTCCAATTATGATTCAAGCAAAGCTGTTCCACAAACCTAAATGTATCAGCACAAACTTTGGTTGGAACAATCCATAGTTTGGTGCTGCTGTTATACTGGGAACAGAAATCATCACTTGATACCGAACTGCAGAGCTGTGAAAAGAATGGTGGATGGAAGCAGAACAGTAGACAGCATGCTTTTGCATATGCTGAATCATGGGTGGATAATGAACGGCTTACCAAATGATACAAATCCCACCACCCTTCTCCCCAGACATCCATCCAGACCTGACATCAATTGAGTGGCTCATAAATTAATTTGAATCTGAGATCTTACAGAAGGATTTTTTAAAAAATAAATTCCAATCTTTCTGAATTTGATGGTTCCTGAATGAAGACTGTGGATTAGAAATTTGCATTCTTTACTACTCAACATCTACAGTTTGCCATAGCTCAAATCACTCGCTTGTTTTAATCTTCACCTCCTCGTTGCCTCTGTTTAATTCAATTCATTTTCTATGAGTTCTTTTGGCATAGGAACTAAGGCACCAGTGGTTGTCAGGGAACAAGAGCCATGACATTTAGTGGGACATATTTCTGAACTGATACAGGATGATGCTAAGAAAATTAAAGTAGGGGAATCAAACCATCCGTAATCCTATTAAACAAGAAACAAAATTAATCAAGATGTAAGATTGTAACCTCTGCAGCTAAACAATTTTATTTTAAAGATTCAAGAGTGACAAGGACTTTGCTAATGTTCTATCTAGATCTTTTTTTCTGATGCAATACAATAAAAAGGAACAAAAGATGAGGTGAATGTATTGTCAATTGTAGGGAGACACTGCTGAATAATTTTTTTCATAGTTCCATAGTGAGCTTACATCTTATTTAGATGCTATCTGGTTCATTAGACAGCTGCATCTGTAGATATTCATTTATGTTCTTTCTCAGGTATGATTTTATGCTTTATCAAGCAAGAACTCTTTGCAGTTACTTCTCTGTTGACCCCATTTCCTTTTCCTTTGCTAATGAAGCCAGCCAACTTCCAGAATATTCAGTTGGGTGTCACAGTGTCAGATGTGACTATCTAATCTGCTCAAGCCATCTAATCCTTTAGCATAGGAACTAAAAGAATAGTTTTCAGTTTAGCAAACTTCGTGCCCCTCCAACTGATAACATTGCTAAATATTGCCATCGATTGGCACAATGGCTATTGCAACCTTGAAAACAATTCCTATCCATATTCCACTCACAATCTAATTTTGCCTTGCATTATGAGCTGTGGACAATACATGTGGGCAGTTTTAATATCCAAGATGCCTTCAGCCACAAGGGTTCTCCCAATAACAATGCTTTCAAGTCAATTGCTTTAAGCTTCATCAGTTCTGCAAAGAATCGGCAAGGTGCTGAAATAATTTGCCCCCAAGATTATTCTACACAAAAGTGTGACCATCTGTGGGACAATGTGGTGCTACCATAGCTCACACTTAGCAGCATTTTAGTAAAGGGCATTTTGGAAATAGAGGACGCAATCATTTCTGAAAAGCCCATTAGGAGACGAATGGCAGGTATTCAGCTGGATTCTGATGTCTCGCCAAAGGACAAAAAAGAGACATGCCCATTCAATTCCCTCTTCTGAAGTTTTTTCTGGCATTTGCTTTTTATCTCAAACCCTTTAATTTAAAACATGTCAAAAGTAGGCCTTTCTAAAGCACTAAGACAACTATTTGGGCCTCAGCACATGCAGTGACACCCACAATCATTTACTCAACCATGCTCACTGATGGGCCTATGTTTCACTAGATGTTAAATCTGGGTCTGTATTGTGTCACTTCAGGCTGCAGGTGCAACATTACATCATTAAGTACTATTCCATTTAAAAAATAGAAAAGGTCCTTGAAAATATAAAACTAGATCTCTTAGGGAAGCAAGTTTAGTCAAGGGATAATGGAGGGGGAGGGGGTTTGCTCCTGGTCCTCCATTGTCATTTTATTCATGTAAGAGTGAATAAAAAATCTGGCCAGGTTATCCTGCTATAGTAATCGAGTAGAACCATAATGACAAACCTTGGCACTCCAGGTGTTCTGCAACTTCAATTTCCAGAAACCCTGATCAGCAGGAGTGCTTACTTGGGCTTCTGGAATTGAAATCCAAGAACACCTGGAGTGCCAAGGTTTACCATCACTGGAGTAGGCCATACTGCCAGCGACTCAACACAGAGTGTTAGGCAGCAGTTAACTAACCTAACAACCATAAGGACTAATGGAAAGGTAATGTTCCCCAAGTGGATTAAATCCCACTTGAATCCATCTTGATGCAGAGCAGCAGCTTCATCAATACTGACATGGAGCTGAGGAGGACTTTGCGTGCCAAAAGGGCTCAGGACCAAAAAGTGACTCGCTGAACTGGATCAGTGGTACAGGTGTCACACTGCAATGCAGAAGGCAGATGATTGGCCACTGCATTATATTCACAGGACAGTTTTCAGTCTTCACAATATTGATTTTACTCTACACTAGTAATTATGTCTTACATCCAACTTATGTAATCATATCCACCATGTGCACTTGTATATATAGCCATTTTTATCCCTACTTTATAATTGTTACTACAATTTTTAAACTGTTTTATGTGCTGTTTTATTATTTTTAAATTAGATACTCTTCCTGTTCCAATTATAGCACAAATTTACAAACTGATTTTACCCTATTTTGTTTTAATACTAATGAATATGTTGATGAGGGTGTATTTTGACAGCATTTCCTGGACATAAACTCCTTGTACTGGCCGCAATAAAGAATTGATTGATTGAGTCATCACGGATGATTGCCATGATGATCACCAATATTTGGATTCAGATATGGCAGAAGAAGAAGAATGGTGAATCTAAAGAGGAAAGACTTATCTACCAAAATAAAAAGCCTCTCCACTCATATCTCCCTTTTCTGGCTCAAGTGAAGAGTCTCCATGGATAGAAGGGTCTCTCTTTTTCAGCTGTGATGCTTTTACATTAGTGGAGCAACTTCAGGGTAACGGATAGCATGTGCCCCCTTGGAAGATGCTGATTAAGCATGCTTCCCAAAACCTGAAGTGAGCTATGCTCTAACCAGACTTTCTTCTCAACATGCTCATTTTCTGAGTCTAGCAATGTTTCTCTCTCATAGGAGAGGGCTCACTTATATGAGCTTTTACCTTTAGTCTCCTCAGAAATAATGATATGCAAATAAACAAAGGGATCAGGCCGACATGTTGCTTCAGAGACATTGAGGGTTTTTTACAATAGCCATAGTCCTTTTCAAGTTCTGTGTGAGTGGCTGCAGATACTTACAGCCAATAGATGAAGTACAGAGCTGCATCTTGGATGCATGCAAGATTATATCTTCAACTAGCAGGTGTTGCCGGGCTGTTTTAAATTGTGTTGGAAGGTTAAATTGTGTAAATGTTTGTTAAAAATTGCGTAGTCTGTAATTTTTTTAATGTTTATTTATACACATTTTTTCTTTGGCTTGGCTGGCTGTTTTATGTAACTGAATAATGTTTTAGTTTTTGTTTTAAATAGTTGTACTGTAGGTAATAATTTTAATAATGTGAAAGTAAATGTTTTTTACATTCAATGTTTTTAAAATGTTTTTAGTTGTTTTGTGTTTTTATTTGAGTTAGAACTCAGCACAGGATTTTAATTAATTTTTTATTTTATGTTATTGACATATGTTTGCGATTTGTGTTAAATTGTGTTTTTGAAATGTGGTGTTGGAGGAGAGTTTTGAGAGTACCCTGGACAGCGAGGAGAACAAATAGGTCAATCTTTGAAGAAATCAACCCTGACTGCTCATTGGAAGGTCAAATAGTAAATACGAAGCTAAAGTACTTTGGACATCAAATGAGAAGGGAGGATTCACTTGAGAAGGCCTTGATGTTGGGAAAGGGGGAGGGTAAAAGAAGAAGGGGGAGGCCAAGGATGAGATGGCTAGATGGTATTGTAGACACAGTGGGCACAGAACTGGGAGTGCTGAGGGGGAAGGTGGAGGACAGAGGCGCCTGGAGGACAATGGCCCATAGGGTCGCAAAGGGTCAGAATCAACTGTGCGACTGAACAACAACATTATTGTGACCTTTTGTGTAAAATTGTGATTTTTTTGTTATTGTTTTGATTTGTTTTTACTGTTGTGGCCTTTTGTTTGGGGCTGTTGTGTGTTTTTGAATTGTTTTTACCATTGTGGCCAGCAGGTGGTGCTGGTACTGTTTTTTCTCTCCTGGCCTCTGGGTGGAGCTTCTTCCAGTAAGTAGTCTCTTTCTTTATTCATTTCGTTTCCAGTCATCATGCCGGTAGGACGTGTGCTGTTGATTTGGCTTGTTTTCTTTATTTTGTGTGCGTGTGTGTGTGTGTGTGGGGGGGTGTTTGGGTTTTGTTTTGTTTTTGACTGTTTTGTTTTTGATTGTTTTTGTTTACTTTGTATTGTTTTTGTTGTTTTTGTGTATTTTTGAATGTTTTTCATTGTGTTTAAAGGTATTGTTTGATATTTATTTATTTATTTTTATAATTTTTGTTGTTGTTGTGGTTTGGGGGGGGTTGCTTTGATTGTGTGGAGTCGTGAAAGTAGATCGGGTTTCCCCTTTAATATCGGTGGGTGGGGGCTGTCAATCCCCCTCTCCGCTGGCTCCCTGGGGTTTGGGAGGTTTGTGGGGACAAAAGGGCTATGTCCCCCCAACCCTTCTTGACCCAGGAGACCAGGGAGAGGGGATCGGTTTTTCCCCCTCCTAAAGAAAACTCCGTGTTTAAAGAGAAGAAACCACTTGGTTTCTTCTCTTTAAAGACGGGGGTTTTTTGGGGGGAAATCAATCCCCTTTCCCTGGTCTCCTGGTTCCAGAAGTGTGGGGGGGGACATACCCCTTTTGTCCCCACAAACCTCCCAACTCTAGGGGAGGCAGGAGAGGGGGGGATCGCAACCCCCCACCCACTGATATTAAAGGGGAAGCTCCAAAGCTCCAATCGGGACCTTCAGGCGCCGTTGGTGAGGGAAAGAAAGGTGGTTGGTGTTTGCGTGGCTGTGAGGCGGTGAGTTTGTTTTTAATTTTTCGGCGCTCATGGCGCGCAGGACGCTGGGGCTTGTAGAAGTGGGTTTATGCTTTGTGTTTGTGCTAGGTTTTTTAAAAACTGTTTTGCTTTGATTGGCCGCGGCGCGTTTCCGAACGTTCCTTGCACCTCACCGTGGCAGAGCCTCTGAGGCTGATTGGCTCTGGTGCGACGTGGCACAAGGAACATTGGGAAATGAAGTTGTTTCCCTTTTTTCGCGTTTGTGGGGCTGTTGCCCCACTGGCGCAATTCTCAATCCTGCATTTACCTGCGTACCCAGTTCGGACGTGTTCCCAAATGGAGGGTGCAGGCTAGTGGGGCCTGGCTAAGGAGCCTATAGCAAGTTCCAACAGTTAACCCTCGATTTTATATATATAGATTGGACAACAGAGATGTGTTTATCCATTTACTTGTAACACCCAGATCAACACATTTTCTCCTTCTGTACTTCTCTGATCAAGCCTTTTTTCAAGATCACAAACACAAATGGGTTCTGAAAATCAGCTCCCCTTCCACTTATGGCTAGCTTATCCTCACAGCCTCAGATTTTTACTGTGACTTTTTTAATTCAATGTTCCTTGTTTAATTTTTCCCTAATGCTCAACTATCCGCAATTACTGTCCTCATCAAAATGACCATTAAATGCATCAGAGGGAATTATTCCACCTTTGTTACTTTCCTATTAAGTGTCATTCTCATATCTTTTAATGCTGTTATTATCTCATCTTTTTTTACAGTTCCCCACAACTCCATAATTGAAAGGAGACATGGAGACACAACAAGCATACTATTTTAGAAAACAATTTTATCAAGACAAGTTCTCCAAAGAGTAGGTAAAATGCTATTCGGATTTTGGACTGCTTTCAGGGTTTATGTGGCAGATAGCCTCTCAATTAAAAACAAAAAAAGCTCTCACCTACAAAACATTGCAGCGGTAGAGCATGTTCACAGCAGGGGATCCCCTCATCCTCAAATTTAATAGTAAGTCCCTGTTCCAGAGAGCTATTAGTGAGCCCAATTTTCTGTCTGGTATATCAGTTTACTATGCTGAAGAATTATTTGCTTAATTTGTACAAAACCCACGTCACTTTTGGGGGGGAGGAATAGTTATATTCATCAAAGAGGGCAGGATGGAAGTTCAAAATGGTGAACTGAGTATTACTGAGCTGACAGCAATACAAATACATGTAGTGAAGGTAAATGTATGTTATTACCTATTTGGAAATTAATGCAAACATCTGTATGTTAAATAGTGTGGATTGATTAGAATCAGAGTGATTAAAACAACTGATTAAAATCTCAGGGAAAACTGCTGGTTTAGATGCTGATTGTAATCAAGTTTCCAGTTTTCTAGGTATGCAATTCTATATATACATTTATGGGAGAACATCCTGTTGAGCATACAGAAATACTGTGTTTCCCCGATTATAGGACCTCCTCCCATAATAAGACACCCCCCTTTTTTCCTGCCTTTGAAATATAAGGCCCCACCCAAAAATAAGACCCCCTTACCTCCTGGCAATCCAATCGCATGCACTCCCTGCTTCCGGTGTCCGGGACAGAAGAGAAGGACGAGCGGAGCCAGAGCCAGGTACGGTACTGTAATACTGGTATGCCATCTTCCACCACCGGCCCCCTCCTCCCGGCGTGTAAGAAGGCCTGCCGCGTCGGAGTCTCGATTGCCTCCCCGCTCACAACCAAGGGAAGTTTCCCCTGGTGAGAGCGGAATCGAGACTCCGACGCGGCAGGCCTTCATGGGCCATGCCGTCTGCCTCACAGCTGAGGCCAGTCTCGATCGTGCTTCCCCACTCGCAACCAAGGGAAGCGTCCCTTGGTTGTGAGTAGGGAAGTGCAATCGAGACTGGTCTCAGCTGTAAGACGGCTGGCGTGGCCCATAAGAAAGCCTGCTGCATTGGAGTCTCGATTGCCTCCCCGCTCACAACCAAGGGAAGTTTCCCCTGGTGAGAGCGGGATTGAGACTCCGACGCGGCAGGCCTTCATGGGCCATGCCGGCCGCCTTACAGCTGAGACGAGTCTCGATTGGGCTTCCCCACTTGCAACCAAGGGATGCTTCCCTTGGTTGCAAGTAGGGAAGCACGATCGAGACTGCCCTCAGCTCAGCTGTGAGGAGGCGTCGGAGCCAGCCGCCTTACAGCCGAGACCAGTCTCGATCGGGCTTCCCCACTCACAACCAAGGGACGCTTCCCTTGGTTGCGAGTGGGGAAGCCCGATCGAGACTGCCCTCAGCTCAGCTGTGAGGAGGCATCGGAGCCGGCCACCTTACAGCCGAGACCAGTCTCAATCGGCCCATAAGAAAGCCTGCCGCGTCGGAGTCTCGATTGCCTCCCCGCTCACAACCAAGGGAAGTTTCCCCTGGCGAGAGTGGGATCGAGACTCCTACGCGGCAGGCTTTCTTATGGGCCATGCCGGCCGCCTTACAGCTGAGGCCAGTCTCGATTCCACTTCCCCACTCACAACCAAGGGAAGCGTCCCTTGGTTGTGGGTGGGGAAGCGCGATCAAGACTGGTATTGTTCTTCATGGAAAAATAAGACATCCCCTGAAAATAAGATCTTTTGCTAATTTTGGAGTTTAAGAAAAATATAAGACAGTGTCTTATATTCGGGGAAACAGGGTACTTGGCCCATTTTAAAGTAAGCATCCATAGGCCTGTACTGCACTTCCCTTGTTAAAAATAACTCCTTGCTGGAATGATTTTGGAAATATCTATTCTAAACTGAACAGACTGTATTATTACCAAGTAATTTAATCTAGTGTTTCCCCACACTGGATTCACAAATCTTGGATTGTTATTAGTTTTATGGGGCTGCAGTGGCTCAGTAGTTAAGAAGCTCGCCTTGTTAGCTGGAAGGCTAGCAAGTCAGAAGCTCAAACCCTGGGTACTGCATGACAGATTGAGCACCAGTCTCTGTCTCAATTCTTGGGAACATGAAAGGAGCCTCATTTGGGCATCCCCTGAGAAAAAAATCCTTTCAACCCAGAATAATTTTTCACACAAATTTTGTTGCTGTTGTTGTTGTTGTTGTTGTTGTTTGGATACACCAAATTCCAGGTTTATGGGAGGCATCTGGTTTTTTACCATGACATCAAGATCTACCAAGCAGAACCCATTGTTTAAAAAATACAGTCAGGAGTGGTTCCAACAAGAATAGACTAACTGAATTGGTTTGTAAATGTTGGTTCAACATTCAACAACTAGTTCAACAGTCTGCTCTAATTGAAACTGTCATTTTATTCATGTCTTAGAAATAAAGCATTCTGAGCCTAGATATCTCTTTGTGTCAAGAACAGAGTTTCTTCATTGTGTTTCTTGTACTACAGATGCAAACCTTGCAGGCTTTTGTTTTTAATGGAAAACTTTCAGAAGTTTTCTAGACTCTGTATTTCAAATGATTAAGAGGCAGTCGTTTACTCTGCAGGTGGATTTTCATCTGCCACTTTTCTGATGCTCCTCAGTGCTGGATGGGAATTAAATCATCTCCCCCGACAACACTCTTTCAATTCGGTCTGAAGGGGAAAAGGAAAGGAGGAGGGCAAAATATGGTGGCATTTTAAAGACCAAAAGATTTACTGCAGTCTGAGGTTTTGTGGCTCAAAATCCACTTCTTCAGAAAGAAGGAATGAAACTACACCTTTGCAATAATCCAGTGAAATAGGTATTTACTGTGGCCTAGCTGCATTCAGGCACAAACCAGCTTGCAATACGCACTCTGGTTTTAATATGTACTAGCGCAGCTCTAGTGGGTGGGGGGTCGCGAGCTCATGCTGCTGTGAGACCAACAGTCATTCAGGCCCCACCCCTTCCATCTCTGGTGAGGAGAGACACACATTGGCACTGGGCAGTGCTGCAGACCTCACACCATTGCACAAGCGTAGTACGGCTTTTCTGTTGGCTTTTTCCCCCCAAGGCACCATGGGAGTTGTAGTTCCCGCAACTTTCCCTAATTTTTGGGCCATATACCCCCACATGGAGCATGTGACCCTAACAGTGCTGATCTCGCAGGCCCAAGGAACACATGTGCCAAATTTCAGCAAGATTGGTCCAGGGGTGTGGGAGCTTTTGGAGCACATACAAACCCAGACTTCTGTTTTATAGATATAGAATATTTAGTTCTGTGCTTTTTTCCTCCTGAGCCTGTTTGGTGTATGAAAACCAAGACACAGGACACAGCCTCGGGCTGGGTTAACTCAGGTTTATTGCATGGTGGTCAGAGGGAACATGAGGTAATGGCGGATCAATAGCTCTTTATATACAGTAGTAACACATTTGAACGTGGCTCCAGGATAGCCCATTGGCTACTGTCTGCGTGACGTCATTGCTGGTCACGCCCTTCTTGTCCAGGTGTAGGTGGTGGCGGGAAACTTCCCGCGCTGTTGCCTTTTGATGAGTTTGGACCAAGAGAGCTTGGACGCTCGCTGCTGCCAGCTGGTGGTCATTAGCTCGCGTCCTATTACAGGGTTTATGTGATACAGCTGAAGGTTACATTGTTACCCATGTAGAAGATTACTCCATTAGAACACAACACTCCTCCCCCCTAGGATGAGACGAAGTCTCGAACTCAACACTCCCCCCCCCTAGGATGAGACGAAGTCTCTCAGCCAAGATGGCTTATTTCGAACACGCTGGGGTCTCGATGCGGGCTACCTTCTCTTTGTCCCCTGGTTTCCTGTCCTGTAATTGGAGAGGGAGACTCGTTAGTGACTTGCCGCGGCTCCGCGGCGTCGTTGGGAGGTGTGTGCTTTATTGGGGAAGAACCGGGGGCACTGGGGGCTAACGAAAAACCCCTCTTCTCGCTTGGATGGGTGGGGGAACACTCCCGAAAACCCCCCCGGCTCGCAAAATCAACATCAGAATTAAATTCGGGGGCAGCGGTCGCGAACTCCTCTCCCCCTTCCCCGGCCTCTGATAGAGCTGGCGTATCAAAAGGGTATGAGTCGGGGCCGCTGCTTTCCCCCCTTGTTTGGGACTGTTGTCCATTGCTGTCTCCCCCTTGGGCTAAACGGGTGGGGGAGAACCCTAACGCTGAATCCTGTTGCTGAGCCCCACTGACCGGCCCCCCACTCACTCGGTGCCTAAGTTGGTCCGCGTGCCTCCTCCAGAGGAGACCGGTGCTAGTCTCGACCCGGTACGACACTGGCCCCGTCTGTTCCACAACCGTCCCTGGTACCCAGGCTGGACCTGCGCTGGCGTAGTTCCTGCAGTGAACAGGATCGCCGACGGCGAAACCTTTCGAGACTGCCAACCCTATGTTTTTTCCTTTGTCCTCGACTCTCATCGGGTCTAGCCTGGACAGGATCGTGGTCAGTTTTCGCCGCATCAACAGCTCTGCCGGCGAGTAACCTGACGCTAAGGGGGTCACCCTATACGCTAATAAAAACTGACATACTTGGTGATTTAGGTCCCCCGGGCCCATGCGCCGCAGCGCATCCTTTGTTGTACGCACCAGCCGTTCCACTTGGCCATTCGTGGCCGGGTGAAACGGCGCGGATGTGACATGCCGAATGGCGTTTGCCTCCATGAATGCCCTGAACTCAGCGGAGGTGAAACAACTAGCGTTATCGCTGACCAAAGTGTCGGGTAAACCGAACGTGGAAAAGACTCTCCTTAGTTGGCTAATTGTAGTGGCGGAGGACGTGCTCTTTACTGGGATAACCTCCAGCCACTTGGAGAACGCATCCACCACCAGGAGAAAAATGGTTCCTCGGAACGGGCCAGCGAAGTCTACGTGCACCCTGGACCATGGCCCCCTTGCTGCGTCCCATTCCCTATGCGGGAGGCGGGCCGCCTCCGGTCGGGAGCCCTGGCATGCCTCACAAGTGCCAACCATGTGCTCAATGTCCACGTCCAGCTGTGGCCACCAGAAGTAACTCCGGGCCAGTGCCTTGGAACGGACGATGCCCGGGTGGCTGACGTGCAGCAGTTCGAGTACCCTCGATCGCAAGGACGTAGGAACCACCACCCGTTGGCCCCACAAAAGGCACCCCCTCTCTAGGGACAACTCTATTTTTTTTCGAAAAAATGGGTCGAATTCCGTACCTGGGGATGATGCCGGCCACCCCTTCTGTACCCATGAGCTAACCTTCTCTAGCATTCTGTCCTTGCCTGTCGCCCTAGCAATGTCGGCTGGTACTATTGGGGGTGCGTCTAAAACCTCTATTAACAAAACCTGGTGATCTCTCTCTGCCCTTTCCTTTTGGACGCCCGACAAGGGCAAAGGAGACCTCGAGAGTGCGTCTGCATGGCTGATCTCCTTCCCGGGCCGGTATTCCAACTCATGTTGGTATGCGTTGAGAAAGATAGCCCACCGCAGCATTCTTGGGGACAGGATCTGTGGCGTGGGCTTATTTGCAGTGAAAATTCCCAACAAGGGCTTGTGGTCAGTCACGATTTTGAACGGCCGACCATACAGAAAATCGTGAAATTTTTTGGTTCCCGCTACTATCGCTAATGCCTCCCTGTCGGTCTGTGCGTAATTACGCTCTGCTTGGGACAGGGACCTTGAATAAAACGCTATCGGGGCCTCCCTTCCGTCGTCCAACACGTGGCAAAGCACCGCCCCCACCCCCACCGGGGATGCGTCGCAGACTAAGACCACTGGCCGTTTGGGGTCGAAATGCGTCAGGATCGCCTCAGATGTTAGGAGCTGCTTCAACTCTTTAAACGCCCTCTCTTGCTCGTCACCCCACATCCATGTTTCCTCCTTTTTTAGCAACCGATGGAGCGGCTCGGCCACGGACGCCTTCCGTGGAAGGAAGGTATGGTAAAAATTGAGGAGCCCCAGAAATGACTGTAGCTCGGTTTTGGATGTGGGGCGAGGGGCGTTCTTGATGGCGGCTACTTTGGATTTGGACGGCTTAATACCCTCTGGCGTGACCCGAAACCCTAAAAACTCAACCTCAGTTTCGAAAAAGACGCATTTGTCTTTTCTCAGCCGCAGCCCCGCTTTCTCGAACACAGTCAGTACTTTATCCAATCTCTTTGCCAGTTCGGCCTCACTCCCCCCTGTTATCAACACGTCATCAAAATAAGGCAACACCCCCTCCAGCCCCTTCAGGAGGCGTTCCACAAGCGACTGAAAAAGGCCGGGTGCCGAGTTCACGCCGAACTGTAAACGCAACACCTGGAACGCCCCTTTATGTGTGACTATTGTTTGTGCCGCGGCTGTGGCGGGAGTTACAGGGAGTTGCTGATAGGCTTGTGCCAAATCGAGTTTAGCGAAACACTTTCCCCCATTCAGCCTGGCCAGAAGGTGGCTGACCACCGGCACCGGGTATGCATTAGGGCGGATCGCCTTGTTAATTGTACACTTATAATCAGCGCAAATGCGCACCTCCCCGTTAGCCTTCAGAGCGGTTACAATTGGAGTTTCCCACTCCGCGGAATCAACAGGAATAAGAATCCCCTGGCCCACCAGTTTGTCCAGTTCCGCCTCTATTTTGTCCTTTAGTGCGAATGGCACCCTGCGCGGTTTGAGTCTTATCGGGCGGACCTCCGGGTCTAGGTCGAAGGCTACAGGGGGTCCCTTGAACTTTCCAAGTCCTTTTTTAAAAACGGCGGGATGCGCGTCGCACACCGCTTGTATTGGATCCCCCCCCACTGTATGCACTCCCCCTATGAACAACCCTAAGGGCTGAAACCACTGCGTCCCTAGGAGGCTGCAACTTCCCCCCTTAAGGACGACTAGGGGCAGTTCCGCAGAATGTCTCTTAAAACTGACCCGAAATTTCCCGACCCCCAACACTGGAATGCTGTTCCCCTGTACGTCTCGCAGCGTGGACCTCAGCGTTTTAAGTTTGGGCCGCACGTGGGGGTCGATTTTCAAGAACTCTTTCTGGGGAATTATAGAATAGGAGGACCCCGAGTCGATTTCCATTATGATAGGGGCCCCTTGTACTAGTACCTCAACGAAGTAATGGGACTGTCCCGCGGACACGCTGAACACGGGAGCGTCGTCCTCGCTGTCGCCCGAGATGCGGCCCACGCCGTCCTGCTTCCTCGTGGCCTGGGCGCCATCTTTGGACCTCGCTGGACGGTCCGGTCTGGTCGAACGGTCTTGTGACTGCCTCCGGCCCTCCTTTCGTTTTCTGCATGCCTTGGCGATGTGCCCCCGACGACCGCAGGTGTAACACTCGGCTTTTCTGAACGGGCACCTCGCGCGCTCATGGGCCGCTCCGCAACCATCGCAGCGGCGCCCTCCTTTTCGGACCTTCTGGACCTCCTCGCCGTCGCTGCCTTCCGTGGACGACTTCGAGGCCCGTCGGGTTGCGTGCACCGACTGTCCGGACTTTCCGTGCACCGAATTTTCCGCTTTGCCGGCTCTAGGACGCCACTCACGCCACTGGTGCATCTCGTCCACTCCAGCATTCGTGGATTCCGCGGCTTCCGCGGCCTCTACAACCTCTGCCAGCGTGGGTGGTGGCTCCTTGTTCATCAAGCTGCGCTGCACCTCCTTGTCCTTCAGGCCACACAGAACTCCGTCCCTGAGGGCCACCTCTAGGTTGTCCCATCTGCAGGGGGCGGCGGCTATTCTCATGGCTGTTACGAATGCCTCAACCGACTCGTCCGCCGCTTGGACTCGCCTCCAAAACGCGCTCCGAGCGGGAAACATTGCCCTCGAGGCTCGGAAACGCTCACGCAGCAGCTTCATGATGTCATCGGCTTTGAAATCGCTCACCTTCTTCGGTGCAATGATGCCCACCAGCGTTCGCTTGGTTTCGATCCCAAGCATTCTGGTGAGGATGGCCCTCTTCCTCTCCTCGTCGTCTTCTTTGACTTTGAGTTCCACCAGTGCCGCCTGGAAGTCCATCTCAAAAAGCTCCCAGTCTTGCGGTTTGGTGATGTTGAACCCGCTCTGTGCCCTGGCTCCTTGGGGATCCATCATCCCATCCTCGTCGCCAATTTGGTGTATGAAAACCAAGACACAGGACACAGCCTCGGGCTGGGTTAACTCAGGTTTATTGCATGGTGGTCAGAGGGAACATGAGGTAATGGCGGATCAATAGCTCTTTATATACAGTAGTAACACATTTGAACGTGGCTCCAGGATAGCCCATTGGCTACTGTCTGCGTGACGTCATTGCTGGTCACGCCCTTCTTGTCCAGATGTAGGTGGTGGCGGGAAACTTCCCGCGCTGTTGCCTTTTGATGAGTTTGGACCAAGAGAGCTTGGACGCTCGCTGCTGCCAGCTGGTGGTCATTAGCTCGCGTCCTATTACAGGGTTTATGTGATACAGCTGAAGGTTACATTGTTACCCATGTAGAAGATTACTCCATTAGAACACAACAGCCTGCCAGCTGTTGCCCAGTATCTTTACCTACCATTGCCTGTTTGACTTGCCCTGTTTTGCTCTGCTCCAGAGCCTTTTCTTCTTATTTTTTGAGGACAGCTGTGTAGAAATGGTGACCCAACTGGTACACAGGTTTGCGGCAGAGCTTGTTTCTGACAACATCTCCATATTATATTGCCTATTGTCTGTCAGTAGTTCTTTATATTTGAGAGAGGAGGGCTGCATGCCTAAAGCTTGATTGAGAAAAATATTCTAGTCCAGAAAGGAAAACACACATTGCTGATACATTTCAGTGATCCTGACTGGGAGCTGAAGAACCAGGTCCTTTGGTGCCAACTAGAGAAATGTGCATGGAAATATTTATTACCAAATAGCTTTTAGCAATGAAATAGATGCTGACCAGCTTCTGGATTCTTAGGTGTATGGCACAGTGATTATTAAGTCTAGTGGCTAAGGTACTGACTGGAAGACAAAAGGTCAGCAGTTCAATACCCGAATACTGCAGGACAGTATGAGCTCCCATCTTCGTCCTAGCTCCTGCCAACCTAACAGTTTGAAAGCAAGAAATTGCAAGTAGATAAACAGGGAACACTTCGGAAGGTAAACAGTGTTCTGTGTGCTCCTGTGTCTAGTCATGCATGCCACATGACCATGGAAATGTCTGCAGAAGCAGACAGCACTGGCTCTTCGGCTATGAAACAGAGATGAGCGCTGAACCCTAGAGTCGAATACGACTGGCTTTTGAGCGAGAGTAACCTTTACCTTTACATGAGAAGACATTGCAAGCCTTGTATTAAGTTAAACATCAAATTTTGCCACTTCCCTTAAGCAAAAAAGTTAACAAAATACATACCGTCATATTAAAATTAATAAACTATTTTATAAATTCCAAGTTCTGTGAAAAGAAACATGCCCTTCTCCTGCCATTTTGCAATACCAAAATGTAATGTAAATATACTTATAATCTAGCGGAATGTGTCATATATTTTACCAGTCATGTAAAGCTGTCTATGTGCTGAGTGTGATGGGACAGCTAAAATCCCTCCCCATCCACTACTTGCACAGAAATCCTATGCACACATTATATTGATATAGCCATAAAGCTTTTATGCCGTATATGTAGCTGAAAGAGAGCATTGCTGACATATATGTTCTTCAGAGTTTCTGTTGTTTGATTGACAGATGTATTCATTCATTAATTCATTCCTTCCTTTCCCATCTGGAAAGGAATTTCTTACTCTGCGCAGTCTACAACATTAAAATAAAGAAAATAACCATAAGGGTGGTGGCATATGAAAAAGAAAACAACTGTAAAAAGTTTCCACCAACTGGATATAGGGCCTAAAAACAAACAAACAAAAACTCACAGAGGGAATTGATAATAGAGAGAAAATATTTTAATGTATCTCTGTACAATCCTCTCTTAAGCTGCTGCTTAAAGACATTCAGAGAGGGGGGCTGGCACAGCTCTGTAGCTAAGCTGTTCAATATCATGGGTGCTGCTACCAAGAAGGCTCCCCCAGTGGTGGGATTGAATTTTTTTTACTACCTACTCTGTGGGCATGGTATAGTGGGCATGGCCAGGTGAAAAGCCCTGCATTGTTTCAAAACTTGGATGGGCAGGGCCAGCCAGAATTTCTGCTACCAGTTCTGGTGAACTGGGCTGAACCTGCTGAATCCTACCACTGGGCTCCCCACCTAGTTACATCTTCCTTACCATTCTTGATGTTGGCACCTGGAGCTACAAACTCTGAGAAGATTGTGTGATGTAAACATTGATCTTTGGGAGAGATGCTCCACAAGAATTTCTATTTGAAGGATTCTTTTTTTTTTTTAAGTTGCACCTAAAAATCAGACACTTTTCTCATAGCTGACTTTATACAGCAAAGCAGTTTTTTCACTGCATTTGCAGAGATTTCAGGATTCCATAAGATTATAAGTATATTTATGTCACATTTTGATATTACACATTAGCTACAAACTCCAGGTATCTCTTAGGTATCCTGGCCCACTACCATGTAGGGCTTTAAAGGTCAAAACCAGCATCTTGAATTCCACCTGGAGGCAAATTGGTAACCAGTGCAGCTCCCAGAGCAATGGCGAGGCACAAGCATAATGCCTGCTCCCTGTCACCACCCAGGCAGACGCATTCTGGACCATCTGCAGCCTCTGGATGGTCGTCAAGTTGAAAGAAGAAGGACAAAAGGAAGACCAAAGATGAGATAAATTGACTTAATAAAGGCGACCACAACTAAACAGCAAAACCTAAAATAGGGCCTTTTGGAGGTCACTCATTCATATGGTCACCATGAGCCAGATGTTGCTTGATAGCACAAAATCTACAAAGTCATCTCTACTCTAAGAAGGCAGAGGAGGTTTACAACACAATGGAACCACACCAGAAAGACAAATCTATCATGCAGTGAGCCACTTTTTGGAGAGAAATGGAGAGAGAAAGGCACACATCATTCAGCATGAAAAACATGGGAGTAAATTCTGAGGCCACTGAAGGATTACTGACTTTAAACCCAGTGCTTTACATTTCCTGTGGTCAAGCTAAGAGCAAAAGGCAGTTTGCTATGGACCTGCAGGATCTCAATAATGAAGCAGGTTTCCTTCTCTATCCTCTTTCTCCGAGTTCCCTTGTCTCTTGTTCACATTTATTGCTTTTTCTTTCAGTTCATTGGGGATCTCAAGAGAGGCATTATTTCTGTGCCACACATTTCAAGTTATTTTTGCAACAGTATTCCATGTTGCATTCAAGACTCCTGAGATTGTAATAATGGCCTGACATCAGCCCACCATTATTGCCTTGCCAAAATGCTATCTCTTGACTTTTCTAAAAAGGTTATTTTGAACTTAGGAGTCTTTGGTGATTATTTCCATTTTGAATTCATGACCTGGAGAACATAAGGTTACCAATTGCATTCAGTGATTTCTGAAGAATCTGGAAGTGATTATACAGCATATATTTTTAAAGGTAGCCTTGTTTATCCATAACAGCCAAGTCTGGCTGTATGGATAAGTAAATTGGATAGCTGCTTGAGGCACTGAACTGAGGAGAGTCCCTTCTTTGGTAAACCATAATTCTCTATCTCCATCACTTCTTGTATTAGCAAAATCATTAGTGGTGGTGGTGTTTCCACTTATATACTGCATCATAATACTAAACATGGTTCACAAGGTAATTATGGAAACTGCAATTGATCCCAAACAAGCTTGGTAGTCATTTTGCTAACCACAGGAGAATGGAAGGCCGAATCAACCTTGAATTGCCAGGACTGAACTCATATTGTGTGCAGAATTTTGGCTGCAGGACTGAATTCAAGTTAACCACTCTGTCATGGGGCTCTTCATATTATTGGCTTATATTAGTTTATAGACTGCTGACCCAATGATAAAAGCAATATACTGACCAATCCTTTCTTTTTGTTAATATTTGGAGTGTAATCAAGAGACACAGGAGCGGGTTGAAACTACTATAGGCTGGATATTAGAAAAGATGTCTTAACAGTTAGAGCAGTATGACAGGGGGTTGGACTTGATGGCCTAAAAGGTCCCTTCCAACTCAATTGTTCTATGTGGAATTGCTTTTGAAGAGTTGAGACTCTTTTATAGCCAGAGTTGATTTTTCCCAGCTTAGCTGATATAGAAATCCCAATGGCAGTCCTCCAGCTGAGGAACCTCAGAATCTCAGATTGGTCTCATCTTTACTTAGCTTAATTTAGAGTGACAATTGATAGATTGTTTTTACTAGATTTTCTACTTTCTGAATGTTTTGAAGACAGTATGCTTAAGTTTATTATTTTTGAGATAAGATTGTTTTGAAGGTGCATATTACCTTGGTTAACTTTTGGAGTAGGAAGGTGGTTCACTAATATTTCAGTAAGAATGTTGTCTCCATGAATTAATATACAGTATATGTATGTATATATGTAAGGTAAAGGTTTCCCTTGCTCGAAAGCCACTCTTATCTGACTCTAGGGTTCAGTGCTCACCTCTGTTTCAAAGCCGAAGAGCCAGCACTGTCTGCTTCTGCAGACATTTCTGTGGTCATGTGGCAGGCATGACTAGATACCGGAGCGCATGGAACGCTGTTACCTTCCCACCGAAGTGGTCCCTATTTATCTACTTGCAATTTCTTGCTTTTGAACTGCTAGGTTGGCAGGAGCTGAGACAAAGACGGGAGCTCATTCCGTCCTGCAGTACTTGGGAATCGAACTGCTGACCTTCCACCTCCAAGTCAGTGTCTTAGCCACTTGAGCCACTGCAGTCCTTATATGTATATATGTACCTGTATGTATATATCTGTATATGTGACACCACTGCAATGCCTTCGACTTTCTTTGCTAAGTTACGGTATTTTGTTTCAAAACAGAATCTATTATAATTTAGAAAAATTCTTTCCCTCTTTGCACATGTTCTAATTTCTGTAACTTACTTTCTGGCATGTAGAATTTTATGCAAAGATAAAATATACTACTTACCACAGCCTGATTTGTTTGTAGTCTCACCATACCCCCTGGTATGTTGTACAACATTAAGGCATCCTGGCTAATCATTCAAAATGTCTAAATCTTAATCCAAATGAAATAAGTATCACTACAGGAGTCGAAGAAGGCATGGAAGAAGCAAACAAGCTGAGAATATTTAAAGTGCTTAAAAAGAAAAGATACAAAACCTTTTCAGTCAGGCAGAAAGCTTCAACTTGTGTCTTTTCCTCCAATTTTATATGATTCTGCTATTTCAATATATCTGTTAGTAGTATGTGATTACATGAAAGTAAAGTCTCATAAGAAAATGAATGCAACTAAATGTAAGGGTAAATATCATCCTTTCTGAAAAGCCAGTCATATCTGACTCTAGAGTTCAGTACTTATCTCTGTTTACAGCCAAAGAACCAGCCCTGTCTTGTCTGCAGATGTTTCTGTGGACATGTGGCAGGCATGCCTCAGCACCGGAGTGCATGGAATGCTCTTTACCTTCCTACTGAAGTTGTCCCTATTTATCTGCTTGCAATTTCTTGGTTTCAAATTGCTAGGCTAGCAGGAGCTGGGGCAGATACAGAAGCTCACTCAGTCATTCAACACTCATGTCTCAAACTGCTGACCTGCTGACCTTCCAGTCGTCAAGTTCAGCATCTTAACCACTAAGCCATCGCAGTCCCTTTCCTTGCAGAATACCCCACCCTATTTCAAATAGTTTCCTTAGGATTTTCTTTTGGGGGGGAGGGGGAATGAGGAGCTTCAGAGACTTCGGCAGGAAGAAGAAGGGGCTTAACTGCACCATTCTGCCAGTGGAATACTACCCACAGTTCTTAGAATTCAAATTGCATAATTTTATATGAATAATTTCTCAGATGTGTCCTTTTAATGAATGCCTAGGTGCACCCCTCCCAAAGCTGGGAACCACTGTCTGGCATGAAAATAATTCTTGCATTTGTTCCTCTTTTACTGTGGTGGATTTTATGCTAAATGCAGCAAAAGCTTTGCCTTGATCAGGCCTTTAAATTACAAATTGACTGATTTCTGCTGTAATGCTCTAAATCTGGAGTGCTGTTTGCTCATCAAGCAGCTTCATAATTAGCAGCAGTCCATGTGGTATTCCAGCAAGAGAACATCAGATCAAGTTTCATGTTTATTCTCTCGCCAATGTCATTTCGCCCACTAATGAAAGGGTTTCCCACTGATTGGCATATCTCAGGATGGCAGCTCCATTACACCCTTCCTTGAGGTTCAGTCCTAAGGCAGCCTTGTACTCTGCATTTGTATTTGATTGGATACATGCTGCTGGTTATGAAATGTTGCCAGTTACAAATGGGGATATGAAGACATTTCACCAGAAAAGAAAAGAAATTTCACCAGTGTCCTATTTATGATTCAGACAAGTTGTCTCCACGCAGTGTATGAAGAGTTATCAAGCCACCATGAAAAAAATTCACTTACATCAAACTTTTTTTTTGCATATTACACTTTCTGTGGTTTGTGCAAAATGTTGCTAGCATATTTTTCTTTCCTGAAGCTAAGTGAGCTGAAACAAGGGGGCGGAGGGATCCAATGCCCCAATGCTTTCAAAGTCCTTTCAAAAATACACTACTTGCCAAACGTTTACATTTTTATGCATTTTCCAAAAAACATAAATGTTGTGTACGGTGTCTTGAGCTCATAAGGTTATGACCTCTTGAGAATATTAAGTCCCCCACCCAGGCAGGGTCATTACTGTGCTATTGTCCAGGGAACAATAGACCCTAGGACCCTTGCCCCTCCAATGGGAAGCCAGGGAGAATTGTCCAACTAGCCAATCGATCTTAGGATCCTGGCCCCTCCAATGAATACTAGGATCCTGCCCACCCCCATGGGAAGCCAGGGAGAATATTCCAACCAGCCAATAGCCTGCTAGCCCAGGTAGCTTTTGAGTGTATATAAGTTGGACCTGTTGGCCGTATGTTCATTCCTGTTCCAGTATGTAACCCAATCAGAACTTCAAGTAAAGAGTTAAACCTATCCTGGAGTTGCGTGGTTCCTTCCAGAACCCACTATATTAAAATAAGTATAAGTCATTTCATGGGTGTGTCGTCTTAATACCTTATTGTTTAGCATGTGAGATTGAGCCAGGTCACAGTTTACACCCATAGTCATATTTTAGCAAACAAAGACATTCCTTTTCAGCCAGCCTTTTAAGCAATTCGTGGGTGGTCTAGAAATGCTCTATTTAGGAAATTTAGATATTTAAATGTTTTTTTTAAAAAAAATTGTTTTTAATTGTGGTTTTAATATTGGCTAACAATGTGGTGTAGTGGATAGAGTTACAGACTAGGACTCTGGAGGCCTCAGTTTCTAATTCCTGCTCAGCCATGGAAACTCACTGGGGACGTGGAACCAAAAAAATCACTCCTTAAATTATTCACTTACCTTGAATACTCTGTTTACATCTAGTTGTGTTTAAAAATTGATCTCTTGTAAGATTCTGTTCTCCACCAAATCCAGCAATGGAAGGACTCAAGGACCTCACTCGAGGTGGACATCCATAGAGAGCTATCTTAGAATCCTCCAGTTGGCATGTCCAAGATTTTTGGTGAGTGGAATAATATGATTTAATGAACAAAACACATGCAATTGAATGTGACGATTAAAATGACTACCCCTATAAGGGTAGACAGAAATGGTTCAAGTCCTACCTTTCTTCTGCCTACAGTATCTGGTTGTTATGATGGGAACTAGTAAATAGGTACAATATGAGTAACAAGATTTTTAAATTCCTTTATATTAGAGAGTATTGGATCAGTTGCCAATGTTATGTGATATACATATTTATTGTTTAACAACCCATGCAGCTAATATATGGAAACAGAATTTATGAGGAAAAAAATGATTTGTGATGATCTCAAAACCATGATCTCCAAAGATTCATCCAGTCACTTTGAGACCTATCATTTAAGCTCTATTAATTTTATAGTATTCTTTGAAGTCATTCATCTGTTTAAAGGTTAAATGTCTTTACATTTATGAAATGGATATTTCTGTTTTGGTTCTTGCTATTACATGTATCTCTATATTAATTCCTGACAATCATTCCAAGCAGTGAAGGGTTACCTGCCCAAAACTTTTATTTTTTAAAAAAATTGATTCGTTATTGCATTTTCAAAAGGAAAATGGTTAGAAAACAAATTTACAAGATTTTGCAATATTAAACAAACAAATTTCCATGAGCAACATGGAATCTGATGCGGAGCTCTGTATGGGTTTTCATGCATACAGTACATGAGTATTATCACACAAACAGAGAGGGAACTCTCTTATTTCTTTTGTATTTGGGGAAGGCTACTGATAGCTACATCTGAATCCTGGTAGCAGTGAAATAAAAATGCTAATAGAACTATTGCTTCTATATTCTAATTGTGGACTTCCTATTGGTAACTATAATGAACAGGAGTTTGAACTGGGTTGGTCTTTCATCTTATCCAAAAGGGTTTGCTGATGTTTTCTCATGTTTAACTCCATCCAGTGAAATGAATAAATTGCCTTTGTATTTTAAAATATCTCTTACCCTTAAGAAATAGTAGCATCTGGGCAATAACAAATTAACCACTACATACAGTAGTATCAAAGTACAGTACTTACTGATAACTCCTGTTTAATGTAACCTTAGTGCTGCTGCTCTACTTAAAGGACAGCCGTTGCCATTTTCCTTCTCAGAAGACACTTCTAAGCAATGATTCATCATCATTATGAAGTATATTGACAGCTCCCACAGATAATTGTAATTTTTCTCTATCCTCCCCCCAAATGCCTCATTCCTAAATGACAGGGCATTGTCAAGTGGGACAACCAGAAATATTGCTATTGGTTTATTTATTCATGAGGGGCTGCATTGGCTCACTGGTTAAGAAGCTCACATTGTTAGCTGGAAGGCCGGCAAGTCGGCAGTTTGAGACCCGGGTACTGCATGATGGTTTGAGCGCCCATCTCTGTCCCAGCTGCTGCCAACCTAGCAGTTAGAAAACAAGGAATTGCAAGTAGCTACACAGGGACCACTTCGGTGTGAAAAGATCTTGCCATCATTTGTGCATCCCCTGAGTGGAGTTTCTCTAGCAAAAATCCTTTCAACCCAGAATAATTTCTGAATTTAATAATAATAATAATAATAATAATAATAATAATTATTATTATTATTATTATTATTATTATTATTATTATTATTATTATTATTATTATTATTATTATTATTATTATTATTATTATTATTATTATTATTATTATTATTATTATTATTATTATTATTATTATTATTATTATTATTATTATTAACTCATGCTATTTATATAGGGTACTCAGTGTGGTGTAGTGGATGAAATATAATTGACTAAGATTCAGGAGACCCAGGTTCAATTCCCCAGCTCTGTTGTAGATACTTTATTTTTTATTTATTTTATTTTATATTCATATTTATATAGCCATCCAACTCACAAAGACTCTGATGGAGGTGGAACTGGTAAAACCATTCCTTAAATATCTGACATACCTTGAAAACTCTATTAGAGTTGTCATAAGTCATTTCTGATTTGACAGCACATAACACTCATTTATATACTACAGTATTTGATATTATAATAATTCAAAGCTGTTTGCATTAGAAAACAGATACAATGTGAAACAAATCAGATAAGTTTTCATCAGACATTTGATGCCAAACACTATTTCTTTCCCTCTATCCTCTTGGACAGCAGAGTTGCAAAAGCTGGACATTACTAAAAACAATCACACTTATACACCTCCCCACCCTCTGGGCGTTAATTAGCATGTTACCCCCAACATTCTGGGTACTCATTTTATTGACCTCAGAAGGGTGGAAGGGTGAGTCAACCTTGAGCCAGGTTTGAACTCACCAATTTTTGGTTGCCAGAACAGCAGCTTAACCACTGCACCACCAGGGCACCAGCTTTTAAAATGATGCCAAGTTGCCTTCTGTTGGTTGGTGAATGGCCATTAAGTCCTCCATTGAAGATCTCTGTGGTTGACCTAGCCTATTTAGGGTACATAGCTTGTTAGGTATCCTGATCCCAAGAGTGAATAATAAAATATTGAATATGGATCAGAAACGAATATAAAGTCAGTGCAGATCTTTCATTTCTCCTTCCCCATTTAGTGTCCGCCACAACCATGACGTTGGAAAAATACCAAATTCCCACAGAAAACATTTTCAGGTGTTGTGGGAGCATGGAGTGAGTAAAAAAATGGCTTCCCTCTTACTTACCAGTCAGTAGGTTTGCCTGCTCTAAGAATGCAGTGTGATTCTTTTTTGTAACAATATTTTTCTGTGCCTGTATCTTAACTGCACTAGTTTTTAGTACACAGCTTCCCAGCTGCTGTGTGCGACTATGTTTGTGCATCTCTAACGGAGAGGCAGAACTGTTTTATTTTAACCAAAGTGGTATCAGATTCATATTGAGATAACAAATGAAATGATGCACTTGAAACAATCTGCAGCCAGTCACCTGGTCAAATTCATTAGTAATGGCCAACAGATGAGCAATATGAGATTCTGTCTTGTCACAATAGGAGATTCTGTCTTGCTCCTTCCCTACCATGAAGAATGATTACTTTTCAGCATGAACCTGGTGCAGAATCTGTCCAGAAGGCCCTACATCTTGCTGGGCATGTTTTCTATTAAATACCAGGTGGTGAAATAAAAGGAGACAAGTGCATAGAGACTCCTTGTTGCCGTGATTAATTTTCATGTTCCTACAGCTTCTGGCATGAACTAGATTTTTATGTGGGCAGTTGTATCCTAAACAGCCAATGCCTGACTGTCATGAGTGATGCAACATACTTTTACTACAGTAACTCATCTCTGCACATGTCTATCATTTCTTTTTCATTTGTGCATTTCTACTATTTAGTGTTCATACTTTATTTAAATAATTGTTAGATTGGTTTATTTTAAAGACAGCATCGTGACATGTTTTGGTAATATAGATTGGAATGGACTAGAGCAGGGGTGCCTAAACTATGGCCTGTGGGCCAGATCTGCCCCCCCCCCAAACCAATTTATCTAGCCCACACCACCCTCATCGCTCCTGGAAGTGGAAGTAAAGTGTGCCTGTACGTTGAATGCTTCCAGTGTTGGAGCGTACAGGCGCATTTTGCTTCCACTTCTTGGAGCAATGAGGGTGGCATAGGCCAGATGAAATGGCATCTGGGGCTGGATCCAGTCCTCTGGCCAAAGTTTGGGCACCCCTGGTTTAAGCAGAAAAATGGCAGCCTAAAATCTATCTCATCCCGTTGCAAAACATATCTGTTGCAAAACAGATTGCAAGGTGCATTTTACTTCCGCTTCTGATGGGAGGAACCATGTGACCAGCCCGCTGAACCATATGACCAGCCCACTGAACCACATGGCTGGCCCATGGTCTGAAAAGTTGGGGCACCCCTGGGCTAGAGAGATTCTTTTTAGATAGCTTGATGAAATATAATATCAGGGAAAACTAGGATTGTGAAAAGAAAGGGTTTTAATTGGGCAGCTTAGCAATTTTAAAACTACAGGAGAGGTTAAATTATTTTGAGCAAGAAAAATTAATACATTAAAGGTTACAATTCCAACTGTGAGGCTGCAGAGTTAGGCTCTTATGCCGTGTCAGAATTACATAAGGCAGAAGAAATGGCTCTGAAATGATTGTGGAATCATTAACAAAAGCCAAGGCAGAGTAAGACATTTCCCAGCAGGAGGGTGTGAAGAAGAATAAAGACATGGAGAGAGCTCATTAAGAATGAATTGCAGACCATAAACATTTGAAACCACTAAGTGTGGAGTTCTATCTGTTATCTAATGACTCAGAAATTATAAAACTAGCAATGACTTTCAGAAAACGGAGTTGACTTTGTAGGAGGTTGTTTGCCATTATGAAAAAAAGAAGTATTTTTCCTCTGCATTGAAAATGGAGAATCTTCCATTTTTCTGTATTAGAACAATTTATGCACTGCAGTGGCTTAGTGGTTAAGATGATGAACTTGATGACTGGAAGGTTTGCAGGTCAGCAGTTAGAAACCTGAGTGCTGCATGATAGAGTGAGCTCCCATCTCTGTCCCATTCCATGCCTAGTCAATTCCTGACACATGTCAATGTAAATGTCTGCAGATGCAGACAGCACTGGCTCTTTGGATATAAACAGAGATTAGCACTGAATTCTAGAGTTGGATATAACTGGCTTTCAAACAAGGGTGACCTTAACCTATTACACAAGGACCATGCAGCTGGAAAAAGTGCAGAGGAGGGCAACCAGAATGATTAGGTGACTGGAACACCTTCATTACCATCTGAGGCTGCAATGGTTGGGCCTCTTCACTCTTGAACAATGGCATCTAAGAGGTGACCTAATTGAAGTTTATAAAATCATGCACGGTGTGGACAAAGTAGATAAGGAAAAACTGTTTTCCCTATTGCACAACACTAGAACCAGGGGGCACTCTGTGAAACCTTTGGGTACTAGTTCTCAAACAAATATGAGAAAGTACTTTTTCACCCAGAGGATCACTGGTCTATGGAACTCCCTGCCAGAAGAAGTGGTGACAGCTGTCAGTCTTGACAGCTTTAAGAAAGGATTAGACAAGTTCATGGAGGACAAGGGTATCAATGCCTATAATTATGGATACCTATGGACAACCTCCGGGTTGGAAAGATAGGCAGGATATCTCTCAATGCCATTTCCAGGGAATCCTAAGCAGGTGAAGGCATCTGCTTAGGAATACCCTGAAGCAAATGGTGAGCCACTGTGTGAGACAGAATGCTGGACTGGATGGGCTGTGGCCTGTTCCAGCAAGGCTGTTCTTATGGGAAAGGTTAGAAAAATCTATAGAAACAATAAGAAATCTTGGCTTCAAATTCATAGAATTTGAGTGACTCTCTCTCCTTCAGTCAAATGGATAAAAAAAGAGGAGATAACAGATACAGAAAGGCTGTATCGGTCCTTCCCTTTGAACATATGACTCACAGCCAGCTAGTATGTTGGGGTTACAGTAGCAACCATCATGGCCCTCATACAGATAGCCTCAGAGCATGGAAACCATTTTTGAACAGCATCTCTGACAACTCCTCACCTTACAAGCTCTTCCAACAGGATAGCACGGGTTGAGGAATTTTAGCTTCTCAAGGTCAAGACAAGAGAGTACATCCACAAATCTTATGACATATTCTTCTGTTATGAAAAATGTTATATGAGCTTAATGGGGGCCATGGGGGCCATAGCTAAAAACTTTTGAAGACTCAGGCAAAGTCAGCTAGTAAATCAGAAGCCACTGGCAACTGCAAAAATTCAGACAAAAGGATAGCCAGGGTTAGTCCAAAAGAAAGGGGAATGAATTTGATAATTGGACAATCCCTTTATCAGGCTTCATCAAGCTGCTACAGAAAGTGTGGTTGCTTTCGAGTTCTTTCAGACTAGGTAGTAAAGAAATTCATGGAGGAAAGGGAGAAAAAACAGGAAAGTTCAAAAATCAAGCCAGATATAACATTTTAATTTTAATTTAATTTAATTTTTGAATTTCTATACCGCCCACTCAGGTACAACCTGTCTCTGTTAGGTATGCAAGGAAACTTAGTCTTCCCAATTGGAGAGTACCATATTAATGAATCATCGGCAGGTGTAAAGTTATCAAAATTACACTTTGCAGTGCACACTGAAGTGGAGAAGCGATAGTGGGTTTCTGCTTCTGATAACACAAGTATGTCTGCAGCTGAGAGACCTGCCTCTTGCCACAGGTAAAACAGCACACATGTTCTTGAGGATGAAGGCATTAAAGAAGATGCATGCAAAGAAGCAGAGAAGATAAAGGAAGCAAGTCACATAGTCCTTGTTGAGAGCTTTTTGTTGATAGAAAGGGAACTAAGGATGGTTTTGTCACAAATGAGTTTGAATTATTCAAAGACTGATGTATTTCTATGACTTTAAGAGAAACCGGGACTATTAGATAATTTACAAAAAGTCATTAAAGGTCTAAAGATAGTGGCTTATAACTGAGGTGAAGGAAATTAATTTTCTTCAACTGCAAGGATTCAAATAGACGTCAGTCACTTGCCCTTCAGCAAAATTCATAAAATGTGTATTAAAATGTGAGAATTGTTGCTCAAAGAGAAATAATTGTTTCATTGCTTGTGGGGCATTTATTTTATGTGGGCCATCCTGACCCATGATTCATTTCACCCCTCCTCTGTAAAGGAAGCTTACAGAGATAAGTGGAAAGTTCTTTGAGACAATATTTTTTATATAATGATGACCTACACTGAAAATACACAGATGGGTAATAGTGAAAAGGAAAATCTAGCTGCCTTGCAGTAGCTCCAGTGATTTCCCCTTGGACTTTGGCCTAAACTGGCCTACTCTAAGCCAAATGAGTACTGCCATTTCCTTCATGTATGAATTTCCAACATGCAATGGTGCCATTGAAGCTGCATTGCTACACAGTATGGTAGCAAAACAACTAAATATAAGGTCAGTAATGTAATGATCTACAGTACATGAGACCCTTTTTCAGTCAGGTGTGCATTTGATAAATAGTTTGGCTTTAAAGCACAACACTGCAAAACGATGATAAGAATCATCATAATGCTAATGCTCTGTCTGAATGGTTTTCTTCCCTGTTATGTATGATAACTGTGTGTAACTGTCAAAACCATTTGAACTGCCATGTTACCACACTTTCTAGATGTCAAACAGCATCCCTGTTTGACAGCTACGAAATCTCGCCAGACAGCATAGTCTCGCGAGATTTCGGGAGACGCACAATTTGTATTCTGACAGGAGCGCAATGTATCTTTTATATGCAAATATGGGGATTGAAATGTTTGCACACGTTGTTAGCCAATTAGCATTGTTCGTTATTGTATATAAGTCTGAGTTTTGCCCCATCCAAACTGTGTTCGAACCCCACCAATAAAGAGCTGTATTTCACTTCTAAATGTGAGTCGTCGAGTGGAAAGTTCTTTGAGACAATATTTTTTATATACTGATGACCTACACTGAAATTACACAGATGGGTAATAGTGAAAAGGAAAATCTAGCTGCCTTGCAGTAGCTCCAGTGATTTCCCCTTGGACTTTGGCCTAAACTGGCCTACCTCTAAGCCAAATGAGTACTGCCATTTCCTTCATGTATGAATTTCCATCATGCAATGGTGCCAGTGAAGCTGCATTGCTACACAGTATGGTAGCAAAACAACTAAATATAAGGTCAGTAATCTAATGATCTACAGTACATGAGACCCTTTTTCAGTCAGGTGTACATTTGATAAATAGTTTTGCTTTAAAGCACAGCACTACAAAACAATGATAAGAATCATCATAATGTTAATGCTCTGTCTGAATGGTTTTCTTCCATATCAGACTATTTGCAAGTGACAGCTTCACTGCACTCTTGAGTCATTAGACTGAGGCAGGTCAACCTGACAATGGATAATTTAGTTCAGCTAAAATATGTAGCATATATAGTATATAGGCCCAAGCTAGTATTTTACCATTGAAAACCAGCTCTATCATTAAGCATCTCCAGGTAACTGCATACATTTTAAGGCACTGTTGGTGCATATCTAGATGTTATGCACAACTGACTGCTGCCAATAATGCCATTCCCAAGTATAATCATTTCCTTCTTACCCATACGTTCTATTAAGCTGATTAAGTGATATAACTAACCATGCCATGAGCTTTCCAACCACTGCCACTGGCAATCAGTGATGTGGAGTGAGGTAAGGGACCTCCCCATGTGATGATGTCAACTCAAATCATACAATAAGTTTCACTAGATGTTAGGGAAGAGAAAGGGAGAACATGATATGTACGTCTCTCCCAGAACATCTAGTTCCTTTCCCTTCGATCCCACTGGCTTAAGTGTCAGAAAGAAGTCTAGCTTGCTAAGTTAACCTTTCAACTATTTCTTGGCATATGTTCCAAATCACATTAATGTAAGATGTTAATACTTTTTGGAGCAGTGACATCTTTGGGGATATTATTGTCATGAGGCAGTTGCAAACCTTTTATAGACTTTATGCAAACACTCTCTCTTCTAGCTAGCTTTTCTCTTCCTAAAGTACACCACTGCAAGTAAGAGAAACAATGCTGCTGTCCAGAAGTGCCGGTAATAATAAGGAACCAAACCCAGCAATGCTGCTTCCTGTGCAATGGAGGCCAAATCTTGGCACTTCTGCCACTTCATAAACAGCAGTCTCCACCACAACTACCTGAAGGAAACTTCTAATAAGCCTTCTGCATTACATGTGCAGTCTGGCCAGGTTTTCCTGCTTCGGTAACAGAGCAGACCATACTGCCAACAACTCAATGCCAAGTGTCAGGCGGTGGTCAACTAACCTGACAACCCTGAAGACTAATGGTCTTGGGTGGCAAAGTCTACAGGGAAGGGTGATGGCCGCTAAATGGATTAAATCCCACTTGAATCCATCTTGATGGAAGCCAGCAGCTTCATCAATACTGGCCTGAAACTGAGGAGGACCAGAAAGTGACTCATGGAACTGAGTGATACAGGAGTCATGCTGTGATGTGAAAAGCAGATGAAAGGCCACTGCATTATATTCTCAGTACAGTCTTCATGGCTGATTGCCATGAGGATAGTCAATATTTGGATCCAGATACGGCAGAAGAAGAATTACATAAAAAAGAATGCCACGTTTCATACAAACATCAGATTTTTTAATTAAAACAAAGAAGAGATATTCAATTCAACATATTAATATCTTTTTTTTAAAAATCTGGTCATAATTCTATTGGTGATTTACACATTTGTAACTTAAAGATATAACTCCTCGCAGTAAAATTGCTATTCACTAATGAGGCAGCAGTCATATTGCCAATTGGGCATGTACATTACTATTTAGTGTCCATCCACAGATTAACTCATGTTTGCACGAATCTTGCTCATGTTGTATCATAGGCTAGAAAGACAGTCCTAACAAGTGATTTTTTTATTCTTTCAGTAAGGGTAGCCCTGTTCAACCCTCACAATGGTGCAGGCTGGCCCCTCGGGGGCTTTGGCCCTGAGCGTGCCTTTGCAGGGCCCGGGACAGGCTGGCCCAGGGGGCCCTGGTGCGGGTGTCTGCCCCACAGCTCCTCCGCCCCCCCCCCTCCACGGGCCTGAGTTCTGGGCTTGGCCCTATTCTGGCCCTGGCTCCCCTTTTGGGTTGCCTTTGCCCCAACTACCTAGTGGGCCGTCTGGCCCACCCGGCCCACCTTGTACTGGGGGCTCCGAGGCAGTGGTTGCTTGATAGCATGTATAGCAGTGCTGGAAGCATCTTTGGGCATTGCCCAACCACCTTCTGAGGGGGGCACTACCGCTTCTTCCACAGGGGCCCCTTCGTTGACCCCGGCCAACTTGCCGGCCGTGATGCTTCAGCGGGCGGCCAACCAGGTCGAGCTGCTTGAGACTGTCCGGCCAGCCCCGGCTGGTGCCTCGCAGCACCCCGTGCGACCTGATGTACAGGCTGGGAGCAGCCAAGGGTGGTCCCAGAGCTCGATTCAGGTCGCGAGCTCCGACGCCCGCCGTGGGCCGGAACCCCCGGTGGGGGCGGCTCACGGGGGTGCGACTAGTGAGTATCAGGTTCAATTTAGTGCACCACCACCACTGGCCACTTACACTGGGGGGGGGGGGGTTCAGTGGCCCTGGCAGCGTCAAGTTGATGTGGGTGGGCAGCCGTTACCACATTGTCCCATTGACCCCTGGTTCACAAATGGTCCCTCGTTCAGGGTGGGGGTGTCCGCCCCTGGGGCCGTGCCGAGCATCGCAGGGGCTGTTCAGGTCCCGCTGCGTACACCCTCTATACAAACTGCGTATACCCTCTATACAAACTGTGCCGTCGATGGCTTTACCGACGGATGGTTATTCCTTGCCCCTGGGTGATCATTTGTCACAGGTCACGAGGGACAAGATTTGGCGAGGGGAGTACGTTGCTATGTTCTCCCTCTGGAACCGTGAGCCCACTAAGGAGGAGAGGGAGGGACAGGATGACAGAGACAAGAAGCTGTCCCGTCGTCGTAAGCCACCGCGTAACTGGGCCAACTGGTTGCCGGCATACTTTATATATATGGTGGTATGCCTCAGGGCCTGGCCTGATTTGGCCATTCCGGTTCAATACCTTGATAATATTTACAGGGCGATGGTTGCTTGCCCGGGCCCATCGTAGTTGGCTTACGATGAGGAATTTAGGATGAGGGTGGCCCTACATCCTGAGATGAGGTGGGATGAGCCCTGTCAGCAATTGTGGCTCTTGTACATGACTCCCACGCGACCGGCGCCTGGTGATAGGTACCATTGTGGTCATGCTGTGCAGCGGGCTGCTGCAACACAGGCTCCCCGCCAACCGGTGGGGCAGGGGGTTCCAGCCGGCCTGCTGTGTTGGAGCTTCTCAGCTAACGACGTGTGTAATAAGCGCCAGTGTCGTTCCTGACACGAGTGTCCCTCTTGCGCTGGCCCCCACGCCGCCTCTGCGTGCCTGCGGGCTGGTGGGTCACGGGGCAGAGGTAGGGGTGCACAGGGGGCGATCAGAGCTCCATCTGACGGAACTAGCCGTGTAAAAGCCCCCCTCCCTAATTAGTGTACTCATGCTGGAGCGATGGCTCTCAGCTTCTCCAAGAAGGGATGATGCGAGGTACCTGCTGAAGGGTTTCCAATGGGGCTTTCGTATTCCATTCAGGGGTGTTAGGGGCCCCAAGATGCTCTTAATTTAGCTTCCTTGAAAGGTAACGAGGAGGTTGCTGCACTGAGCATAGTTAAGGAAGTTGAGGCTATGAGAGTAGCGGGCCCCTTCTTAGAACCACCTTTCCCTAATTTGAAGGTCTCCCCTCTGGAGCTAGTACCGAAAAAGAACCCGGGTGAATGTCGTCTAATCCACCATCTAGCTTACCCTGCGGGTTCTTCAGTCAGTGATGCGATTCCTGATGACCTTGTTCAGTCAGGTACACGTTGTTTGTCCAGGCCATACGAGTGGTACGCTTATGCGGTCCCGGTGCTTTCCTGGCAAAGTGTGATAGGAAATCGGCTCTCCGATTACTGCCAGTGTACCCAGGGGATTTTGAGCTATTGGGTTTTAGGTTCCAAGGGGAATTTTACTTAGATAAGGCCATGCCTTTTGGCTGCTCTATTTCATGTTCGGCATTTGAACGATTCAGTACTTTCCTTCAGTGGGCCTTTGCTCGCAGGTCGGGGTCCCGGTCTCTAGCCCATTACCTCGATGACTTTGGTTCGGGGGTGAACGGGGCTCGGACACGTGCACGCGTCTCCTCACTACATTTCAGACACTCATGCGGGAACTGGGTGTCCCCTTAGCGCCTGAAAAGACCGAGGGCCCAGCTACTAAGCTCACATTTCTAGGCATTGAAATTGACTCTGTCGCACAGGCATCCAGGTTACCCATGGATAAGGTGACTCGGATCCCCGCAGCGATTTTGGCATTGATTGCCAAACGTAAAGTGTTCCCTCGTGAGCTGCAGCTACTTCATGGCCATCTTAACTTTGCCTGCAGGGTGGTGACACCCGGCAGAGCATTGGCCAGGCGCCTGTGTGACGCTATAGCTGGCCTGTTAAAACACCACCACAGGGTCCGGCTGACCAGGCGCATACGGGCGGACCTTTTGGTCTGGCTCAAATTCCCCCAGGATTTTAACGGGGTCTCTTCCTGGAGATCAGACCTTGTGGTCTGCCCTAGATTTCAAGTACAGTCGGATGCCTCCGGCTCCCTGGGTTATGGGATTTATTCTGAGGGTAGGTGGGCTTACGGCCGATGGCCTCACGCATGCCTTGCATGGATCGCCTCCGCGATCTTACCTTCCTTGGGTTTCTTACCAATTTGGGGAGCACTGATGCTATGGGGCGACGAGTGGGCCAACTCAGTGGTCCATTTTTGGTGTGACAATGCGGCAGTGGTGCACATTGTCAACGCCCAGACGTGCAAATCCCCCAGGGTCATGGCATTGGTTTGTCAATTCTTTTTGAGAAGCCTACGCCTAAATGTGCTGTTTGGGGCCAGACATATACCAGGTATTAATAATGACATTGCTGCTGCTTTATCCCACCTGCAGATCCCCCGGTTCCGTGCCTTGCTCCGGAAGCAGAGGAATTTCCCTCGCCACTCCCAGCCGATATTTGGACGTTTGGCGAGGAGAGGTGAACCGGGCGACCGGCATGTCATTGGCACCTCGCACGCGTAAGGTGTATCAACATGCTTTCATACGATTTAGAACCTTTTGCGAGTAACTACAGTTGCCTCAAGTGTGGCCCATACCAGTGGACCAGGTTTTACAATACATGTTTATCTTCACAGTCAGGGTTTGGCCCCCCGTACTATAGCCTCTAGGCTTTCAGCACTGGCATTTATGGCCAATGTGAGGGGCTTTAATGACTGCATGAGTTACTTCTGCATGCGTCTTGTTTTGGAGGGGTGGACACGTGAACGTGTCCGCCGCCCGGACACGCGTCACCCCAGTTCACCAGAGTTTCTGACCCACCTTGCACGAGGCTGACATAACTTATGTTAGGATAGGTATGAAGTGGCTTTTGGTCACGCAGCTACCATGGTAGCCTTTTTTGGAGCGCTCCGCATCAGTGAGTTGGTACCAGAGTTGGTACCATGGTGTAAGGCGGATGTGTCTTGTAGGGCACTGGAACTCGACGATGTCTATGTCACGCATGAGTGGGCTCAATTGGGGATACGGTCCTCAAAGGTTGTTCAGCATGGCGTAGGCAGTGGAGTTAGACTGCTACGAGGTTTCATTAAAGACATCTGTCCGGTTGGTGCCGTATATGGATTTTTGGCCGTGCCTGCTGTGCGCCCCAGCCTGTTTTTCTGCCACCAGGATGGGTCTACCCTTACCAAGGTAAAGTTACGGAGGGTGACCGGTACCGCGCTTCGCGGTGTGGGGCCCGTTTTGGCACCCGTTTATTTAGGATAGGCGTCGCGTTGACCACGGCTACGTTTGAGGTACTCGGAGGCGGATATAGGTGTGCGCGTAATTTCTTATATGTACGTCCCCTCACTGTACGAGTACCTAGTCATGTACTTAACCTCTTCTCTTCTTTTACAGATCCTGTGTGTCTCTACACACCGGTGGCAGTGGGGCTGGTGGGCCGCAGCTATGTACACTGGGCAGCAGTATATGCTGCGGCGACAGAGTGTGGACCCCGACTCGGGCTGCGTGCATCCGCACGTATGCGATGGTATGGTATGCCCAGCACAAGGGGGCAGGAACTGTTGCCATTACTGATGTCCATCAGGGATGCTGGACCGCCCGATGTTCTTATTCTGCACCTCGGCGGCAATGATCTTATACGGATCACTGATATTCCTTAAATTGTCGAGGTGCAGTGACCTGCCGTTTTATATCATGTATGGCTTACACACGGTCGCTATGGTCTAACATCGTGCTGAGACACCAATTTAGGGGAGACGTGGATCTCCGTGGTTCGGACCGTTCCGGCAGTCAGTGGACAGGGCTGTTGCCCGGTCTCTTGCTGAGCATGGCTGGGAGACAGCCATTGGAAACCTGCGGATAGGCTTACAAAACTTTTTGCTGGTAGGCAGGATATGGGGTCCATCTGTCGGCTGGAGGTATGTACCTCTTTCTGGGCGAGGTGCAAACAGGCCTGGCGACCAAGCTGACGGTCTGGGGGGGCGGTGAGTCATCATGGACGCCTCCCCGTGTGGCGGGTAGCACTGGTAAGGTAAAGATTTATGACCCATAGGTATCCGGCAGGTTCGCAATTGACTGGCCAACATTTAGACAGGTACAGGGGTAATAGCTTTGGCCGGTCAACGATGAACCAGGCAAGGGGTGATGGCAGTAGCTTAACAGCCTGCATCATCTTGAGATTTAACGGATACACATCATAGGGTGGGGTCAGTAGATAGTTTATTGACTCCGGTCAACAATTTGTTTGTGTCAACAAACAAATTGATACAAATAGTTACATGTAGCCAATTGCCATTGGCATTTTGGTAGGAACCTTACCAGTGTTACTGCGGCCTGCTTGCATTAAAGAATTACAATTGGATGATTACACCAATTGAAAGTTATAATTCGGACTAGGGCATTATTCAATAAAAGTGACCCAATGCCTTTATCCATATATCGGTGTCTGAGTCTTTCTTTGGGGGGTGCGCCTGCAATGAAAGTGCGGCGCCAAAATGGCCGCTGCGCTCTTTGCGGGCTCCCCCCCACCTGTACTTAGACATCCGGGTGAGTTAGGGGGCGGCCCCTCTATAAAAGGGGTGGCCACGAGGCAGCCGAGCTGCCATTTTAGAATTGTGACGGAGAGGAGAAGTTTTCCCCTCCATCCCCTCCCTAGTGAACAGTGTGATTTTTTTGGTCGCTTCGGGGCTGGGTGGGAATTTTTGGCCCGAACCTACAATTGGCACCTTGATTCTGGCTTTTTTGCCCATCCCACACTGTTGCTAGTGTTTGAGCAAAGGGGTTTAGTTGACTTTGGTCACTTTGGCGGGTAGCACTGGTAAGGTAAAGATTTATGACCCATAGGTATCCGGCAGGTTCGCAATTGACTGGCCAACACTTAGACAGGTACAGGGGTAATAGCTTTGGCCAGTCAATGACGAACCAGGCAAGGGGTGATGGCAGGAGCTTAACAGCCTGCATCACCTTGAGATTTAACGGATACACGTCATAGGGTGGGGTCAGTAGATAGTTTATTGACTCCGGTCAACAATTTGTTTGTGTCAACAAACAAATTGATACAAATAGTTACATGTAGCCAATTGCCAATGGTATTTTGGGAGGAACCTTACCAGTGTTACTGCGGCCTGCTTGCCTTAAAGAATTACAATTGGATGAATACACCAATTGAAAGTTATAATTCGGACTAGGGCATTATTCAATAAAAGTGGCCCAATGCCTTTATCCATATACCGGTGTCTGAGTCTTTCTTTGGGGGGTGCGCCTGCAATGAAAGTGCGGCGCCAAAATGGCCACTGCGCTCTTTGCGGGCCCCCCCCACCTGTACTTAGACATCCGGGTGAGTTAGGGGGCGGCCCCTCTATAAAAGGGGTGGCCACGAGGCAGCCGAGCTGCCATTTTAGAATTGTGACGGAGAGGAGAAGTTTTCCCCTCCATCCCCTCCCTAGTGAACAGTGTGATTTTTTTGGTCGCTTCGGGGCCGGGTGGGAATTTTTGGCCCGAACCTACAATTGGCACCTTGATTCTGGCTTTTTTGCCCATCCCACACTGTTGCTAGTGTTTGAGCAAAGGGGTTTAGTTGACTTTGGTCACTTTGGCGGGTAGCACTGGTAAGGTAAAGATTTATGACCCATAGGTATCCGGCAGGTTCGCAATTGACTGGCCAACACTTAGACAGGTACAGGGGTAATAGCTTTGGCCAGTCAATGACGAACCAGGCAAGGGGTGATGGCAGGAGCTTAACAGCCTGCATCACCTTGAGATTTAACGGATACACGTCATAGGGTGGGGTCAGTAGATAGTTTATTGACTCCGGTCAACAATTTGTTTGTGTCAACAAACAAATTGATACAAATAGTTACATGTAGCCAATTGCCAATGGTATTTTGGGAGGAACCTTACCAGTGTTACTGCGGCCTGCTTGCCTTAAAGAATTACAATTGGATGAATACACCAATTGAAAGTTATAATTCGGACTAGGGCATTATTCAATAAAAGTGGCCCAATGCCTTTATCCATATACCGGTGTCTGAGTCTTTCTTTGGGGGGTGCGCCTGGAAAGGGTAGCATTGTAACTATGATGGAAATTGCTATGTATCTATTATACCAGCCCTCGATGATCCTCAAACTGAATGTTATTCAGACCTTTGCACAATGAGCAGCATTCATTGATGAACCTAATGCAAGAGGAAGTAAATAGAACTTTGCATCTTTGCCTTTTTACTTCCTTAGGTATGAGTCTCCACTAAAGGCACAACTCTTTCTGCTTTCAAGCTGCTGTGCTGGAACTAGCCTGAAATTTCATTAGTAGAAGTAGCCTTCCTCAGTCTGTGGTTGAATGGAATCAATTTCCCCATTTTAAAAAGTAGTTCAAAAGATGGTCACTAAAGGTGGAACAATAATACTCAATTGATTATATCAGTCTCATTTGTACATGAGCAGCACTTCACCAGCTGTCAGACTTATGACATGATAATTGCTGAAAAGTTAACAGAGATCTGAGCACACAATAGTTCTTTCCTTTGCTGTGGCATAATATTTTCTCTTTTTAAAAGAGATAATGTATTGGACATTTCTCATTTTGTTTGAAAGTGTGTTTTCCATCTCCTTGTTGATTAAATGTAAAGATTTTTTTAGTAAGAACATACTCTTAATTTAAAAAAAATTAACAACCACTTGGAGTTCAGATTTATTCCATTCTGCTGTATGGAAACTAACTAACTAACTCACAGACACACTCACACACAAGCCCTGGCCCCAAATTTCTGAATGGAGGGGATAGCTAAAAGCAGTATGATAAATCAGATGTTACTATGCCAGATAAATTGCTCTTCAGTGATACATGAGATCTCTAACTGATTTAATTTTGTACTTCTTTGATACAGCAATTCTGTGTAAAGACCATACCACAAAACTGTAAATGAGTGCACACAAGATTGAATGCTTTTCCATAACCTACCACTGTAATAATTCCTACACATAGAGACCTAGCATATCAAAAGAAAAGCTGGCTAAAAATGAACGTTTGACCAAAATACATGCAGGATACAAATTTTACAGGACTTGGGGAAAGTCCTAGTCAAAAATGTCATTGTGTGTGGGGAATAGTTGGAGTATTTTCCTTGCTTAAATCAATGTTAAAATATTTGTACAACAGTATTGGCTGCATGGTTAGCAAAGTTGTTAGTTCAGTTGCACAGTTGAGTCTGGCCCTTCGCAACCCTATGGAACACAGCACGCCACTCTCTTCTGTCTGCCCAGGTCTACACCCACCACATCGACAATACTGTCTAACCATCACACCCTCTGTTGCCCGCTTCTCCTTTTGCCTTCAAACTTCCTAGCATTAGGACCCTCTCCAGTGAATCCTTTCTTCTCATTTGATGGCCAAAATGTTTAAGCTTCAGTTTCAGTATCTGTTCTTCCAAGGAGCTGTCAGGGTTGATTTTCTTTAGAATTGACTGTTCTGATCTCTCAAAGGTCTTCTTGGTTGTATGGTTAGCAATACTATTGCTTATAGAATTTTCCTAGCCCCAGTAGGATCTAGAGGTCATCTTCAAGAGTTGTTTCTGAGATTAGCACATATCTGAGAGCTGTGCTACTTTTGTCTTTTTTGGATGCTGTGGAGATAAATCTGTCTTCTGCATATGTTGTTTAATGTAAATCAGAAGTTGTCAACTCATTCTTCCCTGAACCTTGGAGAGGGTTGTATATATTACTTTGCTCAGCCACCCCCCAAAAAAATTCTTCAAAATTTACTGAAACATTATTCCAACGGCAATAAATAAATAAAAAAATTCAAAATTTTTAAAAAATGGGTTAGGGGACATGGCACAGAGGTAAGCAAAGCACGGCAGATTTGCCTCCTATTCTGCTTGAAGAGCACAAAAAATTCCATCTCTTTTTAATTGGTTTGGGGAGAGTTGCAGGAGCATATTTTGGATTCCTGAAGGGCAGCATGCGGACTACAGAATTCATTTTCCTCAGACCCAATTTAAATACCTATTCCCCTACCTACAAGTGATTTTGACCTAAGAATATCCCATTATAAACCCTGTTCTTGCCCCATTTTTACTATCAGAATGTTCCTCAGAAGGAAGAGGTTTCATACCAAGAAGAATGACACATGAGGTATATCTTCTCTTTCTGGACTTTCACAAACTTTATGTTGCTATAAATGGAATCTTCAAACATTTCTTGACAGAATAGTACATTCGGTGCATTCGTGTCTAGTCATGTCTACCAAATGAACACATAAATGCCTGCAGATGCAAATAGTGGTGGCTCTTTGGCTATAAATAGAGATGAGCACCTTGCCCTAGAGTCGGATACGACTGCCTTTTGAGCAAGGGCGACCATTATCTTTACAGTGGAGGGACCAAAAGTATGTATGGCTCACCATTCCTTCCCATTTAATTATTTCTGATCTACTGCAATGCCAGTCTTACTGCTGACCTTGTCACTGGAAATATTAGTATCTAACTTCTACTACTGTTTTGGTGCAGTAATGTGCACTGTATTTAATGACCAAATTTTGAAAGGACTTGGCTTCTTGATCCTTCAAGAGCCTTCAGATTGGTTGTAGTTACACAAATGCCCTTTTCATTATTGTGGAAATAGCTGGAGGTATATCCTGAAACTTCCCATCTTTCAGAACTCCCAAGGAGTTGCCAAACTTCCTCATTTTAGAATAATGTTTGCCCTAAGTCCAAAAACTCTATCACTACCACCCACCTCTGGATATATGAGCCTTGAACAGAGAAAAGTGTGGGCAAAGCACCCAAATGGATTGACTCAAGTGATCAGCCCAAGGCAAGGAATTATTAGATTCAAGGATCAAAGACCCAAATGCTCATTTGTGCAGAAATGGCACCCTGAGAGACAGTTGAGTCAAGGGCAAGGCCTAAGGCATATATTACAGAGATTCCAAAACAAAAGGAGGACTCACATCATACTCTCTAACAAAAATCTACTTCAGCCTTTTCCCTAAGCTAACTCATGGGGCTAGGCATGTGATAGTATGGCTAAGAGGAAAGAGTGAGTAGAAAACATTTAAGTTTATTTAAAAGATCCAACAAGGTTAATGGAAATCCAACTGCAAATCTACAGGAATAAATTTCAAACCTGAGACTTTGTTATTTTGATTTCTCTATTCTATTCCGCAACACTCGTATGCTGTCAAAGAAAATCTGAAATTTAAGGCATGGTATAGGAAATTCTAGCTACAAAAGTAGAATTTGATCAGTAATATTGCTTTGAGCAAAATATACTTCTGTACACTTTGGACGTTTCTGTTCTCTTATGCAGGGAATGTTTATCTTTGCTATTTCCTCAAACTGGACATTTTTTTTAATTCAATAAATAAATAAATAAAAATAAAGCCTAAAACAAAACCATACTATAGTCATTGAGGCACAAAAGATTGGTTAATCAGTCTGGTCTTCATTCTGCACTGAAATTTGGCCAAAGTTGGTACTATTCAGACTTTCAAGAGAAATTCACTCCAGGCCTTCTCCCACTTTATGGAGAACAGAGATAGCCCCACTTTGGATTTCTTATGGTCAGCCAGATCCCTTAGATATCAAAGATCTAAGATGTTTAGGACAAAATGAAATTATCCCAGCCCATCAGACCTTCAAGATAAATTCACTCCAGGCCTTCTCCCACTTTATGGAGAACAGAGATAGCCCCACTTTGGATTTCTTAATGGTCAGCCAGATCCCTTAGATATCAAAGATCTAAGATGTTTAGGACAAAATGAAATTATCCCAGCCCAGTCTGGTAATGGAGAACTACAAATGTCTGAATATACTTCTGCATTGCAATGTTTATCCAAGCTTTATTCAATATAGAATTTTAATATAGAATTCTTTAATATAATAATTTAAAAGGGCTTATCTGTGACTGTTAGAAATATTTAGATCTCTCCATCTAATCCCATATGATCACATATCTCTTAAGGGTGTGTGTGCGAGAGAGAGAGAGAGAGAGAGACCTGTTATCAATTTCTACTACACAAATCATTAAACTAGAAAAAAGCAAATTTGAGTGTTTGATTAATGCACTTTTAATATCTACCAGGCCATATTTTAAAGTACCTTTTAGGAAAATTACAGTAGCCCCAGTGTGTATAATCAGACTGCTAGTGAAAATTGGGGTTGTCTGCTTACTGGTTCATGACTAAATAAATGAGCTCAGGAGTTTGGGGTCATGCCTGCAGCTGAATAGCCCTGCACTTAAACAAAGGGAGATGTGCAGATTTCAGTGAACTGTCTCTGGCATATGTTTTTTTCCTGTGGCTTTAGAGATTCCTTTTTCCAAACATGTTCATCATGATAGAATGGACCGAGAAGAAAAAGATCAGAGTGTGGTAGCTTGCCTAGTCCATCCAAAGTTTATTGCATTTTCTCTTTCTAATGACGTATAGGACATTCTTCATGTTTTCCTTAGTTTTACCATGAAAAAAGCTGGAGGGTATGTTCAAACAAAATAAGACAAAAAAACAGGTGTCTCCTATCCGTTAAATATTTTAGAGCAACCCCAGCATGCAATGGGTTATTAATATTGATTCTATCCCTGATTAACTAATAGGGAAGTCTTTTGTCTTCCCGTCTCTAGGGTCACCTAACATAATTTTATGTAATAAGTCTTGTTGTTCAGGTCTTTTCATTCTCACCTCTCCTCTCATTATTATCATTCTTCTTGTTATTTTTGCCTTACAAGCAAAAGCATGTAAGTTGAAGAACACCAAAGAGCCTCCTCGAAGATTGTGGTATTTTTGAACCACAATCGGGCATACCCTAGTAATGGCAACCTTGTGGTGCTGGATAATCTTTCTCACACTAGGTAAGGCAAAAGGAACTGCAAAATGAACTCACCAAAAGATGCCTTCATTTTGGCAGTTTCACGTCTGGCCTAGATATGGAAGAAGAAGACCACTTTGTTTGTTGTTGTTGTTCAGTAACACAGTTGATTCTGACCTTTTGTGACCCCATGGACCATTGCCCACCAGGCACCTCTGTCCTCCACCATCTTCCTTAACCCACCCAGCTCTGTGCCCGTTGCATCAACAAAACCATCTATCCATCTCACTTTCTGCTGTCCCCTTCTTCTTTTGCCCTCCACCTTTCCCAGCATCAAACATTTTGTTTGAGCACATGGCAACTTTTATGTAAAGAACTTTTACAAAATAAAGCACATGTTTAGTTCTCTGAATCAATTGTAAGTAAACTAAACATCTTATGGAGTGTTTAATTGCTGGGCTAGATCTGGGGATGGGTGAGTAAAGGCCTTCGAGAACTTGCAACTCAAACTAAAGCTAATTGTAAATCTGCCCCATTTTAGTGCTGCATAAAAACTTAACGCCAGTGGTGGGCATCAGCAGGTTCGCACAAGTTCACCAGAACCAGTAGCAGAAATTCCGGCTGGCCCCACTCATCCAAGTTTTGAAATAAAGTAGTCCTAATTCAGGTGCAACGCAGGGCTTTCCCCTTGCAACACCCACCATACTACGCCCACAGTGTGGTAGTAATTTTTTTTGGATCCCACCACTGCTTAACACTATTCACAATGTATCATTGTAAGAAAACTAGTACAGTATATCAGGGTGGGGCAATTCTTTCTTTAATCTGACATTTTAAAGCTATATTGGAATACTATATTTATTTCACATCCCTTGATGTTGAACACCCAGAAGCCACATTCCTTAAATAAAATTGTTGTCCACACATTAAAGGTAAAGGTCACCCTTGCTTGAAATCCAGTCATGTCCAGCACCAGGGTGTGGTGCTCATCTCTGTTTTAGTGGGACGAGCAGATATCCTAGGGGTGATGTGGTCTCTTAAGTATCCTCTACTCAAATTTAAGAATAAACTCACCAAAAGGTGCCTTCAGTTTGGCAATTTCACATCTGGCATAGACATGGAAGAAGTTCCCACAAGATCACAGTGGACAAAAAGTAGAGGTTTTCTCCCTGAGAAAAAGAGATAAAACATCTCTCTTACTTAAAAGCTGCCACACTACCTCACCCACAATGAACACTATTATTTAACTTATTTTGAATAATCTTATATTGAATCCTCTTCACAACACGTCACATAATTTTGCCTGCTTGCATAAGGGGAGCATGCAAAATTATCACTCAAAGTAGATTTTCAATTTATGCATCATTTCATTTTAGTGCTTTCCAAAGTTAATGTGTTTAGGACCAAGCAGTAAGGCTGCACAGAAAGAAAGAGTGGAGAAGTATGTTCAAAATTAATAATGCATTTACATTTTCAAATCAAGTGACAGTGATAATTCAGCTGTGTATTCATGTTGTGCAAGATATATTTAAGGTACAGTCTTCATGAGGAACATAGAAGGAGCCTCCCTGAAGAATGGAAAGCTTTGCAAGTACACATAGGCTTCCAGGGGTGGGGTGGGGGATGATGATGAACATGATGATAAAAGTGGTGAAGCCATTATAAAATGGGCCGAATCCTTTTCAATGTGCTTTACACATGATCCTAAACTACCTGGTTCATTTAACGGGAGCGGGTAGCAGAGATGCTACAATCCAGATCTAATCTTTGTTAGTGAGCCTATAGTTCAACTGTGCATTAAGAATGTAGGTGATCCAGTCTCAAACATTCAGTGTAGATCCATACTATGTCATCAGATCTACTTGAATATCTGCTCTCAATCTGTTTCATTCCATTGGAGGTACAATTAAAAAAACCTGAGACAAGTGATGATCAATTTGTAACTTTCACTTTGGAATTTTCTCATGCTTCCATACCAGGAAGGTGTCAGACCAACTACACTTCAGGTTTTCACTTCAGAAACACACACCCAATGCTTAGATTGTATTTCACACTTTGGGGGGAGGGAACCTTTTAGTGCATGTACAGTAAAAGCTAGAAGAAATTTCATCTCAACTCTAGTGGAAACAAAAAGAACTCATTGGAGACTAAAATAGAGACTGACATATACAAGAAGCAGCCAGAAAATGTTAAGAATGCCGAAAAGACTGAACAACAATCCAAACAAAAGGACATGTAAATATGTCCTCAAATCAAACAGCACACTAGCTATTCCTGACAGGGAAGACCAACCAGTGCATAATAAGACTAAAATATCTTGGGAATAAAGGACAAGCCGAAAAAGTCAAATAATAATATGATGAGAGGCCTCATGGAGGTGTGGAAAAAAGTAAAGAAAGATATGGTCCCAAATCTCTCTCCAATTTTGGAATTGACTGATATGGTGTGTTTTCCAATAAAATTTTGTTGTTGTTGTTCAGTCGCACAGTCGATTCCGACCCTTTGCGACCCTATGGACCATTGTTCTCCAGGCGCCTCTGTCCTCCACCATCCCCCTCAGTCCTCCCAGTTCTGTGCCCATTGTGTCTACAATACCATCTATCCATCTCATCCTTGGCCTCCCCCTTCTTCTTTTGCCCTCCACCTTTCCCAACATCACGGCCTTCTCAAGTGAATCCTCCCTTCTCATTTGATGCCCAAAGTACTTTAGCCTCATCTTTACTATTTGACCTTCCAATGAGCAGTCAGTGTTGATTTCTTCTAAGATTGACCTATTTGTTCTCCTCGCTGTCCAGGGTACCCTCAAAACTCTCCTCCAGCACCACATTTCAAAGGCATCTATTCTTCTGCGTTCAGCTTTCCTAATTGTCCAGCTCTCACATCCGTACATTACCACTGGGAATACCATTGCTTTGACTATTCTAATTTTTGTTTTCAAGGTGATGTCTCTGCTTTTCACTATGTTCCCCAGGTTTCTCATGGCTTGTCTCCCAAGAATCAGTCGCCTTTTTATTTCATGGCTGCAATCTCCATCTGCAGTGATCTTAGATCCTAAGAATGTAAAATCTGTCACTGCTTCTACTTCTTCCCCATCTATTTTCCAGGAACTGATCGGGCCGGTTGCCATTATCTTGGTTTTCTTGATATTGAGTCTCAAGCCAGCTTTTGCACTCTCTTCCTTCAAACCGTTCAAGAGATTCTTTAGGTCTTCCTCACTTTCTGCCATTAAGGTGGTGTCGTCTGCATATCTCAGATTGTTGTTGTTTCTCCCAGCAATTTTGATCCCATATTGTGATTCCTCCATCCCTGCGTTGCGCATTATGTGCTCTGTGTATAAGTTGAATAAGCAGGGTGACAAAATGCAGCCTTGTCTTACTCCTTTTCCTATTCCAAACCACTCTGTCATTCCGTGTTCTGTCCTAACTGTTGCTTCTTGGTTCCTGTACAGATTTCTCAGGAGGCATATGAGATGCTCTGGTATTCCCATCTCTTTAATCACTTGCCACATCTTGTTGTGATCCACACAATCAAATGCCTTAGTGTAGTCAATAAAGCAAAAGTAAACTTGTTTCTGGTATTCCTTTGTTTTCTCCATGATCCAACGTATGTTGGCAATGTGGTCTCTAGTCCCCCTGCCTCTTCTGAAACCAGCCTGCACCTCTGGTAGTTCTCTTTCCACATGCTGCTGAAGTCTATCCTGTATTATCTTGAGCATCACCTTGCTGGCGTGTGGGAAAATTAGACAAGGAAAAAAGGAAATATTGGATAAAAATGAGATGTTCTTACTGAAGGATTGGTTAAAAGTTTGCGATGATGATACCAAGAGAAAAAAAATATTTGAAAAGTTAAAATTTGATTGGTTTCAGAAATTAAAGGTGGATAATTGGAATAAAAAATATAGAAGAGAAGTAGGGATAGATAGAACAAAGACTGAATTTGAAGAATTGGTAATAAAGATCAGAAAAGGGGAAAAGAGCATTAAGGGTCTGGTAAGCAAACTTTACACTATATTGAATAAGGGTATAGATCCACAGGAAGATTTGAAACGGAAGTGGGAACAAAATTTGAATATAAAAATAGGGGAGGTTGAATGGAGGAATAAATGGAAAAAGAGGATTATGAGATCATGTCTGTAAGAATTAAGGAACATAATTTTAAAATGTTGTGGCAATTGTACTTGACACTACTAAGACTTTATCAGATGGATAATAAAAGGGATAAGTTATGTTGGAGATGCAAAGAAACGGATGGAACATATGAACACATGTGGTGGAGTTGTAAAAAAATAAGGGATTTTTGGGGTAGAATAGAAGGGAGTTTGGTGAAATAATGGGCAAAAGAGTTAAGTTGGCGTCAGGTACCATTCTTTTAACAAATGTGGAAGGTTTGGGTTTGAATAGGGAGGAAAAAGAATTATTGGAAATTGTATTAACTACAGGTAGACAATGTATAGCTAGAAATTGGAAAAACGATGTAGATATACAGATTGGAGAGTGGTATAAAGAAATGTGGAGTTTAGCATTGAACGACAAATTGACATGGGAGATCAAAGTAAAACGAGATAAATTAAAAGAGAATAGGTTCTGGAGTATTTGGAAACCGTTCGTGGATCATTCTCTTATGGCAAACGATAGCTTAGGACCTGTACCATCTCAAAGAGGTTTTTGGAGTTGAAACAGAAACTAAAAACTCTCTGGGCATTGTGTATATTCACAGGGTGATGTGTAATTATTAAAGAATAAAAATAGTGGTAGCACTGAAAGCTTTTATTGTTATGATCATAGTAATAATTTACAATGTGGTATTTAATATTGGGGGTTATATGGTAAACATTTAGTTTAAGTACTATTATGTGCTAGCTCTCATGAACTTGAGCTAATATTGTATTGATGTTGTTTTTGTTTTGTTATTATATTGTATTGTTATTGTTTTTCTTTTTTGTATGTTTGTCAAAAATTTAATAAAAAAATTTTTTTTAAAAAGACTAAAATATCAAAGGCATATACAGAGCAAATCCAATGAACTTTCTACTGCTTTCATATTCGTGGAACTACAGGGTGTCACAGCACTAAGTAGGAATGGCAAAGCAGCAGGATTCAATAATATCTGGAATGAGCAAATTAAACCTTTTTAAGCAAAACACAAAGGAATGGCTTCTTCAACTCTTTAATGACTGCTGGACAAGCAAACAAATTCCCAAAAAAATATGATGAAAGACAAAAGTAATTGCTATACCAGAACCAGGCAAAGAATTGTCAGATGTCAAAATCTACAGGCCAATCTCACTTATACAAAATTTTTGAACACATGATATTAAATTGTCTATCCCCTAAACCTGAACTTCTTCTGATTCAAGAGCATGCAGGCTTTAGACCTGGCAAGAGGTATACAGCTCAAATCTAAATCTAAACCAATATATAAAATAAATGGAGCAACCTTACAGTAGCATATGACACTATTTACTATCAACCCCTGCTCAAAAATCTCTTCCTCCTTTGTAAAAAATATGGAGTAACAGAAATGGTTGCCATTCTACTTCAAAACTGAAGATTCTTTGTTGAATTTCAAGGAAGCCATAGTTGTGGAAGACCTAAAAGGAACAGGCCACCACAGGACAGCATCCTGGCATCATTACTTTTTAACATTTACACAAATGATCAAACAACATTATCATATTCCAGGAGTTTAATCTCTTCGGATGGTTTTGCCTTGACAGTCCAGTGAGAAACCTTTGAATCCATTGAATACCAGCTAAATTCTGCCTTAGAAAATCTTTCCTTGTATTATGAAAACAACCAGCTGAAAACAACCCTTTGAGAACACAGGCCTCTGTTTAAAGAACAGAGAAGCAGATAGGAATCTCTGAGTAAGTTGACAAGGGAATATTTTGGAATATTGCCTTACCCTCAAAATATTTGGATGTCACTCTGGATTGACCTACAAAAAAACATTGTTTAAACACCAAACAGAAACTTGCCACCAGAAATAACATATTTAGGAAAACATCTGTTTCATACTGGGGTACATACCCACAAACAATAAGTACAGCAGCTTTGTCCCTGTACTAATTTCCAACATAAATCAGGACATGCCAAACAAGTAGATGTACCTCTAAATGAATCGTGGAGGATTACTGGTTGCCTGATGCCTACCCCCACCAGAAAATTCTAATGTTTAGCTGACATTGCACCTGTAGAATAAGGAACAAAATAAGTAATACAGCACCAAATCCACCCGTTTTATGGACACCAACCCCCTAGACTAGGGGTCGGCAAAGTTAGCTGTCTAGGTGTTCTTGGACTTAAATTACCAGAAGCCCAAGTCAGTACACCTGCTAATCAGAGCTTCTGGGAATTGAAGTCCAAGAGCATCTGGAGAACTAAGTTTGCTGACCCCTTGCCCTAGACAATAGTTAAATTCAAGGAAATGTTTTCTGTACTCTTTTCAAGAGCCTAATGTTAAACCAGAAGAGGCTTGACTAAACAAACCTTTGGAGAGCAGAAACAACTCAGCTTGTCGAATGGATGAATGCTGAAGAGTTTTCCATGAGAACAAAATTCTGGCTGGTAAGGTAAAGTTAAGGTTTCCCTTGCTCAAAAGCCAGTCGTATCTGACTCTAGGGTTCAGTGCTCATCTCTGTTTCACAGCCGAAGAGCCAGCGCTGTCTGCTTCTGCAGACATTTCCGTAGTCATGTGGCAAGGCATGACTAGACACCGGAGCACATGGAACGCTGTTACCTTCCCACCGAAGTGGTCCCTAATTATATACTTGCAATTTCTTGCTTTCAAACTGCTACGTTGACAGGAGCTGGGACAAAGACTGGAGCTCATTCCGACTATCTGGAAATCAATAGATTTTGAAGTGAAGAAGGAAGATCAAGGGTTAATCAAGTAAAATGGGACAACTTGAATACAGAATGCATTTCTATGCATTCAAGTTATGCTCTACTATATGTACCAAAGACGATCTAGTATATGGCTATGATAAGACTGTTGAATTCATCCGTTTGTGGTAAAAAATAGTTTCATTATTCTAACATTTTAATTTGTTTTTAAATTTTAGCTATATTTCATGTACCTCCATAATTTTAAATTAGACAATGGTTTTAAAAGAAAGAAAGAAAGGCTTCATTAATGTGGGCCTTCTTTTTCAATGATTTGCACCTCTCATGACAACAAAAAATTTACTGCAGCATGCCTGAATCTGAAGAGCCAAAACATTTTCATAAACAATTTTAGCAGAGATATTAATAATAACAGGCAAAACCCAACTAAAGTAGACCCGCTGAATAAATGGGACTGATGTTAGTGTTATTTTACCATTCAATAATTTGATCAAGGGCTATTTATGTCTACCAAATGGATTTAGGCCTTGATTGGCCTCCCCCACCCCATATTTCAAAGTTATTTAAATTCAGTTGGGGTTGTAAATTGCACAAAAAGAAAACATAGCAACGAAAGCAAGAGAAAGCCCTACTGGAAAAGTGGCACTCAACTTTGAAGAGCTGAGTGAAATCTTGACTCACTTCAGTTCTGTCATAGTTTGCCTTCTGTGAAGCTGGCTTTCAGGCGTCTGATGGGAATTTCAAAGTCACAAAATCCTTCTGTAGTGTGACATGGAGACATCACATAGTTGATGCTTGTGCCATACACCATATAATTATGAGCAAATGTCATCACACAGTGACATAGCATCACAAACATATCAAGGGAAATAATGCAACATGGAAGGGTGTCAGCTTGAGAGTCTCTCACAGCTAATTCCATCTCACACACAGATTCTAGATATTCCCCTCCACCTTCCATTTGCTTTGCCTGTCCTCCTTTGCACCCATTTGAACAAAGTATGCAAGTATGGCCACATAAGCGATAGGCATCCTCTGATCAAGTTACAATTTCTCAGTTTTTGTTTGATTAAAGAGGAATGTCAGCACATCCTACTTATATTTAAAAAGGCAGTTAGATAGAATAAAGAGATTTATGAACTTTTAGTATTTTCTGCTTATTAAAGAAATTCCTGGTATTAAGCAGGCAAACTTGCAGTTACAAGAATAAGAACAAGAGAAGACTTTAGGACTTATTAATTTGTGGAAATCTACAAGACCACGATAGTGATTAATTTCTTTAAAAGCATCTGTGAAAGCTGAATCTTGTAATCTGAAATTTTTGAGAATGGGGACTAGAACTAGTCAAGCAGTGGGTGGGGCGGAGCCACTGTGTCCATGCTCCATGGTTCTGGCATTATTATTAATTCATTTAACTGAGTGAGATCTTGGCCAAACAATTAGATAACTTTTCAGTAAAGGTGGGGGAATACCACTGCCAAGACCATAAGCAAAATTTCATAGCACTTTGACTATCATTATTAGTACTTCAACTTAACAGTCAGACAAATAAAGAGGCTGTTAGAAGAAAAACAACATAATAGGAATGATGGATTTGACCACTCATCTATCATTTCTGTTCATATGGTGGCGAGCAGTTTCCCATGGGAAGCCTACAAGTTAGACCTGACCAAAAATTACTGATGTTTTTGAAGTACACTAAAGCAGCGTGCTTCAAATATGCTGTAAAACTATTCAATTTGACAGCAGTCATCATCTTCTAGGTACAATAAATGTCACGGTTTAATCATGCTCTGTCAGGTGTCAGCAAACTTGGTTCTCCAGGTTTTCTTGGGCTGATCAGGGCTTCTGAGAACTGAAGTCCAAGAACATCAGGAAAGCCAAGTTTGTTTACCCCTGTGCTATGTGTATGGTAGGGGGGAGATTCATGGGATCTTTTACATCAGTTTTATCCATTATGGCTGAATTTCAGACATTAGTATTTTCTAGCTTACCTGTACAGTGGAACCTTGGTTAACATAAGTAATGCATTATCCGTGATGTTTCTTAGAGCAAAAATTACTTTAACCAAATGCAATTTCCCATAGGAATGCATTGAAAACTAAAATACTTTAACTGAAATGCAGTTTCCCATAGGAATGCATTTAAAACTAATTAATCTTTCCTGAAAAAAATTATGTAAACCATGCCACTATTTTCTATGGATTTTCTTTTGTTATGCGAATTTTATGTTAACCAAGCTGTTTGTTAACCGAGGTTCCACTGTATATCCAAAATATAAGCTGAAGCCAGAAATAGACCTTAAAGATAAGTACATACCTCATACAATGGTTTTAATCCATTCCATGGGACTCGTTGTTGTATGAAACAATTGCTATGCAATACATGCATCATATAGCGATTTTCCCTATGGGATGCATCGTACAAGAAAATTTTTTTTTGCTAAGTGTTTTTTTCCATTGAAAAATTGTTGTACAATTTTTTCCATAGGGAAAATTGTTATGTGGGACACCATTTCCCCAAAAACCTGAATTGTTATGCGATTTCATTGCTATGCGGGACAATTGTTGTATAAGGTTCCACTGTACTGTAGAGCTAAAATAAAATTGCACGTCAGAAATTACTCTGGGTTGAAAGGATTTTTGCTGGAGAAACTCTGCTCAGGGGATGCCTGAATAAGGCTCCTTTCATGTCCCCAAGATCTATCATGCAGCACTTAGGTTTTGAAACCCGACCTTCCAGTCTCCAAGCTCAGCATCTTAAACACTAAGCCACCGCAGTGCTGTATAAGTAGAGCTGAAAGAATAGTAATGTTGCAGAAAGATGGCCAAGGCCATCTTTTGTGTGTGTGTGTGTGTGTGTGTGTGTGTGTGTGTGTGTGTGTGTGTGTGTGTGTGTGTGTGTGTGTGTGTGTGTGTGTGTGTGTGTGTGTGTGTGTGTGTGTGAAAACAGAATTTAAGAGACCCCTGTGCTTAAGTCTTCATGGCCAATCACTAAACAAAAAGCACATTACACTCCATACACCTTCAGTTACAAAATACTCATACAGGGAGATTCATTTTTTTGTTGTTTAGTCCCATGGTTGAGTCTGACCCTTTATGACCCCATGGACCACAGCACACCAGGCTCCTCCAGAACATTCATTAGTTAAATATTTTCTTCTTCTAGTCATGAGCTATCTATAACATCTGGTTTTGGTCTGAGACCTTTTGCATTCAAAGCATGCCACCTCCCCTTGACTTATGATCTTTCCCTCAGATAATGGAGATGGAATATTTAGTTTTCCAGATGTTTGGGACTTCAGGTTCAATAGCTTTAGTTGGCTTGGTCAACAGTAATGGACTGTGGTCTGAAATATTTGGAGAGCCAACATTTCCCCACCCAAGGTTCTTACATCACAGAAGCTCAAAGAAGTGAAATGGAGGAAATAGAGAGATGGGCAGGTGGGAACAGGAAGTGGGCCAGTACACTTTGCAGGCGCACCCCCCAAAGAAAGACTCAGACACCGGTATATGGATAAAGGCATCGGGCAACTTTTATTGAATAATGCCCTAGTCCGAATTATAACTTTCAATTGGTGTATTCATCCAATTGTAATTCTTTAAGGCAAGCAGGCCGAAGTAACACTGGTAAGGTTCCTCCCAAAATGCCAATGGCAATTGGCTACATGTAACTATTTGTATCAATTTGTTTGTTGACACAAACAAATTGTTGACCGGAGTCAATAAACTATCTACTGACCCCACCCTATGACGTGTATCCGTTAAATATCAAGGTGATGCAGGCTGTTAAGCTCCTGCCATCATCCCTTGCCTGGTTCGTCCTTGACTGGCCAAACCTATTACCCCTGTACCTGTCTAAGTGTTGGCCAGTCAATTGCGAACCTGCCGGATACCTATGGGTCATAAATCTTTACCTTACCAGTGCTACCCGCCACACGTGGAGGCGTCCATGATGACTCACCGCCGCCCCCCAAGACCGTCAGCTCGGTCACCAGGCCTGCTTGCACCTCGCCCAGAAAGAGGTACATACCTCCAGCTGACAGGTGGACCCCATATCCTGCCTACCAGCAAAAAGTTTTGTAAGCCTATCTGCAGGTTTCCAATGGCTGTCTCCCAGCCATGCTCAGCAAGGGACCGGGCAACAGCCCTGTCCACTGACTGCCGGAACGGTCCAAACCATGGAGATCCACGTCTCCCCTAAATTGGTGTCTCGGCACGATGTTAGATCATAGCGACCGTGTGTAAGCCATACATGATATAAAACGCCAGGTCACTGCACCTTGACAGTTTAAGGAATAGCAGTGATCCGTATAAGATCATTGCCGCCGAGGTGCAGAATAAGAACGTTGGGCGGTCCAGCATCCCTGATGGACATCAGGAATGGCAACAGTTCCTGCCCCCTTGTGCCGCGCATACCATACCATCGCATATGTGCGATTGCACGCAGCCCAAGTCGGGGTCCACACTCTGTCGCCACAGCATATACTGCTGCCCAGTGTACATAGCTGCGGCCCACCAGCCCCACTGCCACCGGTGTGCAGAGACACACAGGATCTGTAAAAGAGGAGAAGAGGTTAAGGACATAACTAGGTACACATACAGTGAGGGGACGTACATATAAGAAATTACGCGTACACATATATCCGCCTCCGAGTACCCCAAACGTAGCCGCGGGCAATGCGACGCCTATCCTAAATAAACGGGTGCCAAAACGGGCCCCACACCATGAAGCGCAGTACCGGTCACCCTCCGTAACTTTACTTTGGTAAGGGTAGACCCATCCTGGTGGCAGAAAAACAGGCTGGGGCGCGCAGCAGGCACTGCCAAAAAATTCATGTAGGGCACCAACCAGACAGATGTCTCCAATGAAACCTCGTAGCAGTCTAACTCCACTGCCTACACCGTGCTGAACAACCTTTGAGGACCGTATCCCCAATTGAGCCCACTCATGTGTGACATAGACATCGTCGAGTTCCAGTGCCCTACGAGACACATCCGCCTTAAACAGTGGTACCAACTCTGGTACCAACTCACTGATGCGGAATGCTTCAAAAAAGGCTACCGTGGTAGCTGCGTGACCAAGAGCCACTTCATACCTATCCTAACATAAGTTATGCCAGCCTCGTGCAAGGTGGGTCAGAAACTCCGGCGAACTGGGGTGACGCGTGTCCGGGCGGCGGACACGTTCATGTGTCCACCCCTCCAAAACACGGCACATGTGGAAGTAATTCACGCAGTCATTGAAGCCCCTCACGTTGGCCATAAATGCCAGTGCCGAAAGCCTGAAGGCTATAGTACGGGGGGCCAAACCCTGACTGTGAAGATAAACATGTATTGTAAAACCTGGTCCACTGGTATTGACCACACTTGAGGTAACTATAGTTACTCACAAAAGGTTCTAAATCGTATGAAAGCATGTTGATACGCCTTACGCGTGCGAGGTGCCAAAGACATGCCGGTCGCCCGGTTCACCTCTCCTCGCTAAACGTCCAAATATCGTCCGGGAGTGGTGAGGAGAATTCCTCTGCTTCCGGAGCAAGGCACGGAACCGGGGGATCTGCAGGCGGGATAAAGCATCAGCAATATCGTTATTAATACCTGGTACATGTCTGGCCCAAAACAGCACATTTAGGCGTAGGCTTCTCAAAAAGAATTGACAAACCAATGCCATGACGCTGGGGGATTTGCACGTCTGGGTGTTGACAATGTGCACCACTGCCGCATTGTCACACCAAAATTGGACCACTGAGTTGGCCCACTCGTCGCCCCATAGCATCAGTGTTCCCCAAATTGGGAAGAAACTCAAGGAAGGTAAGATCGCGGAGGCGATCCGTGCCAAGCCATGCGTGAGGCCATCGGCCGTAAGTCCACCTACCCTCAGAGTAAATCCCATAACCCAGGGAGCCGGAGGCATCCGACTGTACTTGAAATCTATGGCAGACCATAAGGTCTGATCTCCAGGAAGAGACCCCGTTAAAATCCTGGAGGAATTTGAGCCAGACCGAAAGGTCCGCCCGTATGCCCCTGGTCAGCCGGACCCTGTGGTGGCGTTTTAACAGGCCAGCCATGGCGTCACACAGGCACCTGGCCAATGCTCTGCCGGGTGTCACCATCCTGCAGGCAAAGTTAAGGTGGCCATGAGGTAGCTGCAGCTCACGAGGGGACACTTTACGTTTGGCAATCAATGCCAAAAATTGCCACGGAGATCCGAGTCACCTTATCCATGGGTAACCCGGATGCCTGTGCGACAGAGTCAATTTCAATGCCTAGAAATGTGAGCTTAGTAGCTGGGCCCTCGGTCTTTTCAGGCGCTAAGGGGACACCCAGTTCCCGCATGTGTGTTGAAATGTAGTGAGGAGACGCGTGCACGTGTCCGAGCCCCGTTCACCCCGAACCAAAAGTCGTCGAGGTAATGGGCTAGAGACCGGAACCCCGACCTGCGAGCAAAGGCCCACTGAAGGAAAGTACTGAATCGTTCGAATGCCGAACATGAAATAGAGCAGCCAAAAGGCATGACCTTATCTAAGTAAAATTCCCCTTGGAACCTAAAACCCAATAGCTCAAAATCCCCTGGGTGCACTGACTGTAATCGGAAAGCCGATTTCATATCACACTGTGCCAGGAAAGCACTGGGACCACATGAGCGTACCACTCGTAGGGCCTGAACAAACGACATGTACCTGACTGAACAAGGTCATCAGGAATCGCATCACTGACCGAAGAACCTGCAGGGTAAGCTAGATGGTGGATTAGACGACATTCACCCGGGTTCTTTTTCGGTACTAGCCCCAGAGGGGAGACCTTCAAATTAGGGAAAGGTGGTTCCAAGAAGGGGCCCGCTACTCTCATAGCCTCAACTTCCTTAGCTATGCTCAGTGCAGCAACCTCCTCGTTACCTTTCAAGGAAACTAAATTAGGAGCATCTTAGGGGCCTAACACCCCTGAATGGAATACGAAAGCCCCATTGGAAACCCTCCAGCAGGTACCTCACATCATCCCTTCTTGGATAAGCTGAGAGCCATCGCTCCAGCATGAGTACACTAATTGGGGAGGGGGCCTTTTGCCTGGCTAGTTCCGTCAGACGGAGCTCTAATCACCCCCTGTGCACCCCTACCTCTGCCCCGTGACCCACCAGCCCGCGGGCACGCGGAGGCGGCGTGGGGGCCGGCGCAAAAGGGACACTCGTGTCGGTAACGACACTGGCGCTTATTACACACGTCGTTAGCTGAGAAGTTCCAACACAGCAGGCGGGCTGGAACCCCCTGCCCCACCGGTTGGCGGGGAGCCCGTGTTGCAGCAGCCCGCTGCACAGCATGACCACAATGGTACCTATCACCAGTCGCCAGTCGCGTGGGAGTCATGTACAAGAGCCACAATTGCTGACAGGGCTCATCCCACCACATCACAGGATGTAGGGCCAGCCTCATCCTAAATTCCTCATCGTAAGCCAACTACGATGGGCCCAGGAAATCAACCATCGCCCTGTAAATATTATCAAGGTATTGAACCATCGGAATGGCCAAATCAGGCCGGGCCCTGAGGCATACCGCCATATATATAAAGTATGCCGGCAACCAGTTGGCCCAGTTACGCGGTGGCTTACGACGACGGGACAGCTTCTTGTCTCTGTCATCCTGACCCTCCCTCTCCTCCTTAGTGGGCTCACAGTTCAAGAGGGAGAAAATATCAACGTACTCCCCTCTCCAAATCCTGTCCCTCGTGACCTGTGACAAATTATCACCCAGGGGCAAGGAATAACCAGCCGTCGGTAAAGCCATCGACGGCACATTTTGTATAGAGGGTATACGCAGCAGGACCTGAACAGCCCCTGCGATGCTCGGCACAGCCCCAGGGGCGGACACCCCCGCCCTGAACGAGGGACCATTTGGGAACCAGGGGTTAATGGGACAATGTGGTAACAGCTGCCCACCCACATCAACTTGACGCGGCCAGGGCCACTGAACCCCCCCAGTGTAAATGGACAGTGATGGTGGTGCACTAAATTGAACCTGATGCTCACTAGTCGCACCCCCGTGAGCCACCCCCACCCGGGGTTCCGGCCCACGGTGGGCGTCGGAGCTCGCGACCGGAATCGAGTTCTGGGACCACCCTTGGCTGCTCCCAGCCTGTACATCAGGTCGCACGGGGAGCTGCGAGGCACCAGCCGGGGCTGGCAGGACAGTCTCAAGCAGCTCAACCCGGTTGGCCTCCCGCTGAAGCATCACGGCCGACGAGTCGGCCGGGATCGACGAAAGGGCCGCCGTTGAAGAAGCGGTTGCGCCCCCCTCAGAAGGTGGCTGGGCAATGCCCAAAGATGCCTCCAGCACTGCTATACGTGCTATTAAAGCATCCACTGCCTCAGAGCCCCCAGTATAAGGTAGGCAGGGTGGGCCAGATGGCCCACTAGGCAGTTGGTGAAATGGCAACCCAAAAGGGGAGCCAGGGCCAGAATAGGGCCATATCCAGAACTCAGGCCCATGGGGGGCCGGAGGAGCTGGGGGCAGACACCCGCACCAGGCCCCCCTGGGCCACCCTGTACTGGGCCCTGTAAAGGTGTGCTCAGTGCCGAAGCCCCCGAGGGGCCAGCCTGCGCCGGCCCGGCTATGAAGCTGGCACCCAGCTGCCAAGTGGTAGCCTGACTGGCCCCACTGGTAACAGTGGGCAAGGTCCGATCGCTGCCCCGCCGTGGGGTGCAGCCCTGGTCCTTCGACCCGTAGGCTGGCCCCCATCCGATGAAGGGCCAGGAAAAGTCCTTCCTCTCAGCCGCGGCTTCATTGCCGGGGCCTTTCGCTTGGGAGCCATGTCTCCCTAAAAGAGGATGAATCGCCAAAGGATCCCTATCCAGGGATCGAGCTCCTGCACCCGAAGTACCGCGGTAGCCAAGAGGTAAACTCAAAACAGCTCCGGGCACAAGGGGCAGCTAAAAAGAGAACGCGATGGAGAAAACTTCTCCTCTCCGTCGCCATTCTAAAATGGCAGCTTGGCTGCCTCGTGGCCACCCCTTTTATAGAGGGGTGGCCACGCCCCCTAACTCACCCGGATGTCTGAGTCTGGGTGTGGGGGGCCGCAAAGAGCGCGGCAGCCATTTTGGTGCCGCATTTTCATTCTCTCAAGAAAAGAGACAGATACAGCATATCATAAATTCTGTTTCTTCTACCTTTTATCCTTGTACTGACTGGATGTCTTCTGTAGCAGTAATTAAAACTCTAGGCACTTATTACTTAAGAAGAACTGAAATCCAGATCTATCACAAAGGAATATTTTTAAAAGTATATATTCAGTAAACAAACAAAGTCTGAACTATCTCTGGAGGCAAAAGTGATGAAGCTGAGGATGTCCTACTTTGGGCACATCATGAGAAGGCAAGATTCTCTGGAAAAGATAATATTGCAAGGAAAAGTGGGAGGCAGCAGGAAAAGAGGAAGACGAAACACAAGACGGCTTATCTCCGTGAGCAAAGCCACAGGCTTGTGTTTACAAGAACTGAACAGAGCTACTGAGGACGGAGCATTTTGGTGATTGCTCATTCATCGGGTCGCCATAAGTTGATGACAACAAGACAGCACATAGCAACAGCCTTAAAGAACTTAATAGGTCCCGGTTTTAGTTTAAGCATATTGACCCTTGACAGAAAAGTATTGAACTGTCCAGATATGTCCAAAAATTCAGAATGTTCAGTAAGGAATAATCAAGAGAGTCCATTACATTAGTCCAGAAAAGCTAGAATGACACATTATATGTATATGCATATGTACATGTGCGATATCTGGCCGGACATCCCACTACGGTAATAGAGTAGACTCTACAGCCAGCAACTCAGCGCATAGTGTCAGGCGGCAGTCAATTAACCTGACACCCTAAAGGGGCCAATGGCTATGGGCGGATGAGCCCCTTTAGGTGGGGTGATGGTCCCCCTCAATGAAGGAAATGCCACTGGAAACCATCGTATTGGGCCCAACAGCAAAATGAACAGAGGAGGAACTCTGATTCCCAATGGTCATGGAGGCGGAAGAGGCCATGCCAGATGGACTGGCTGTGAAGGTGCACCTTGTCAATATCCTCAAGGCTGTGGCAGTCCATTGCAGTCCTGGTGTTGAATCCTGCACGTCTCGTTCCATGTGTGCCACAGGGGATGACTCCGATATCATAGTGTGTGGGTCACTTCATGGCAAGCTGGGATCCACCTTAAACAAATTCATGCCCATGACATTTTTTCCTGCTTCAGGGGAAAAATGCATTCTTGGATATGAGTTGCAGTTAATGATGTACATGTGCACACACAAACAGAGATAAAGAGGTATAATAATAATTTTGTGTCAGAAACTATTCTAGGTTGAAAGGATTTTTGCAGAAGAAACTCCGCTCAGGGAACACCCAAATGAGGCTCCTTTCATGTCCCCAAGAGTTGGGACAGAGACAGGCACTCAATCTGTCATGCAGTACCCAGGTCTTGAACTGCTGACTTGCCAGCCTTCCAGCTAACAAGGGGGGCTTCTTAACCACTGAGCCACTGCATCCCCTAATAAAGAGGTGTGTGGGAGAGAGAGTGGTGTGGTATAGTGTAGAAACATGTCATAGTATACAATATAAAAACAATCAGAAAACAAAAATATAAAAAATATCATGTGTGAGTAAAGTGATCAATATAAATCTTTTATTTTGCTTTTCGTAAGGTGTACAATAGAAAAAGCCATACTAACAATAAATGTTATCCACCTGAGGTATATAGCTTGTTTTGTGGCCAAGTGAGTTACATTTTCTGCTATTATTAATGCATAGCGAGGCCTTTTTCATATCAATTTGAAATTATACATTGGGGAAATCCCTATACAACTGTAGCCAATGTTTTGTTTCCTCTGTGTGGCCCTTTGCAATTACTAGAATGTGCAAATATAATTTAGCTCAGGTAAAATTCAATCAGTCACCCCAAGCACAAAGAAATATCCATCTCCCAGGAAAAACACATGTGTGCATGCACACGCGCATGCATACACACACTGGAGTGTTTCCCTAGAAATGGCACAAGGGAGCTGTAAGTATTTCTAAAATAAATTTATTAGAATATTTAAATTTTAGCTGTAATGGAAAATTTACATGGATAGCAGAAGTGTATGTTAGAAGGGTTCATAGGTATTGTGTGTGAGAGCTTCCCTGTACCTTGAAATCAAGGCAAAATAAGGAGATTACTTTCAAAGCTCCGCAGCTTTTTCATGGTCAAAAATATATACAAGTGATTTCATTGGGAACTCATACTAAGACATAAAATAGAACCAAGGTCATCCTAGGCGTAAATGTTTTTTTAAAAAAAATCCAAAAGAAACACATGTTAGGCCAGGTACTATATATTTTTGCATCCCACTTATATATCTGCCCAACATTTATTTCCAGTCTAAACCTGCAGACAGCCTTTCTACCTTTTTCTTCTCATCTTCTTCAACTTTGTTGCATTTCCTTCTGGCATCCTTCCACTGAAGCATACTTTCACCAAGTCCCACGTTAATTCCTTGCTTCTCTTCTTCCGTTCTTCTCTGTATTGAAGCTATCCTAAATGCAAATGCACAAACCCTTTCTTTATCTTTTCTCCTCTTGCTTCCATGACCTCAGGACCACCTGGTTCCTCTTTCCTAACCCTACCTCTATTTTCTTTGGAGGCCCTCTCCTTTTCCTGCATGTATCAATAGTTGTGCTGCCTGTAGTGGCTTTCCTTCAGAGCGCTACCAGTTGCTATCCTAGCCCTCTACGACTTTTCGGTCCCCTTCTCTATCTCTGAAATAATTTTTCTGTGATATTTTACCTTTTGCACCTATGTCACTTTTCTTTATTCTGTTGAAAGAATTTTATATTCTACCTTTGAGCAGTGGCTCAAGTGGCTAAGATGCTGACTGGGAGGCGGAAGGTCAGCAGTTTGATTCCTGAGTACTGCAGGACGGAATGAGCTCCCATCTTTGTCCCAGCTCCTGCCAACCTAGCAGTTCGAAAGCACAGCATTGCAAGTAGGTAAATAGGGATCATTTCGGTGGGAAGGTAACAGCATTCCGTGTGCCCCGGTGTCTAGTCATGCCTGCCACATGACCACAGAAACGTCTGCAAACGCAGACAGCCCTGGCTCTTCGGCTTTGAAACAGAGATGAGCACTGAACCCTAGAGTCAGATATGACTGGCTTTTGAGCAAGGGAAACTTTTTCCTTTACCTTTACCTTTGTACTACCAAAGTACCACTCAAGGTGGGTGGCTCACAACAATCTAGGGGAAATAAATGACGAGATAGCTCAGTAATTGCATACCAGATTATTGAACTGTGACAAAAGTAAGAAATGGAGGAGTATTCAGACTGAGGTGCAGCCACAAAAGAGGCCCACTGATAAAGTCAGATTGTTGTGGTTAGGACAACTCTGGAAGTGGGCTGGTTTGTTTGAGCAAAAACCATCATCTGGTTGCCATCTCCAGGAGCAAACCAACCCATCTTTCAGTGGACAATGCCTGTGTAGCCAGCCTCTTAGGTAAAGGTAAAGGTTTCCCTTGCTTGAAAGCGAGTCATATCTGACTCTAGGGTTCAGTGCTCATCTCTGTTTCAAAGCCAAAGAGCCAGCACTGTCTGCTTCTGTAGATGTTTCTGTGGTCATGTGGCAGGCATGACTAGACACTGGAATGCACAGAATGCTGTTTACTTTCCCACCGAAGTGGTCCCTATTTATCTACTTGCAATTTCTTGCTTTCGAACTGCTAGGTTGGCAGGAGCTGGGACAAAGACGGGAGCTCATTCCATCCTGCTGTACTCTGAAATCGACCTGCTGACCTCCCGCCTTCCAGTCAGCGTCTTAGCCACTTGAGCCACTGCAGTCAATTGTTTGTTTCTGGGTGTGCACTCTGAGCAGATTCAATGGATTCCTACTCCTTACATCCAGTAGATCAAGAGAAGGATAACAAGTACTTAAAAAAATATCACCTACTTGTTACATAGTGTTTTACATCTCTGTGTTATAAATACACAGCAAGGAGTAATCCATGAGAAGACAGTTAGAAGACATGGCTGTTTTGTAAAAGAGCTCAAGTATCATGGAGTTTAAAAGACCCAAAGCTATGTTAGCAACACTATAATATTCTCTGTGACCAGGGCTGTTGGATTGGGGCCGTGAAGCGGCCCTTTGGGTCCCGGAGGAGACTGGTTGAGTAACGACACGAGGCAAGATGGAGCGAAGACCAGTGATTTATTGAGGGAAAATCATCAGTATATATTATGTTCAAGGCTGCGTATGGTAGAATCGTCATCTGACAGAATCACATCACCCATTTACCCGGGTTAATTGAGAACCTCTCTTGGGGAAGTTAATTAACTAAGGCAAACACTGACAGGGGAAAACCATTGTTCCTGGCTTGCTCAAGAGCAAACATGGCCACTATTTGCACTAAGGATTAGGCTTAACTGCGAGTGAGTAATTGCCTAATATGTAACGGAGTTTAGCGATCTGCTTCCCTCAGCAGAATCGCCGGTCAGGTCAGATGTGGGTGAATCAACCCTATGATTATTAATCCGCCCCCCAATTTCTGTACTCACAGAGCTCAGTGACCAGGGCTCTGCCTCGCCCGGTGTGACCACCGTGAGGGACAGTTATGCCAATTGGGCATGCGGAATCCGCATCTCCCCTTTTTCTGTTATTTCGGGACCTGACAGGCGACCCTGCGCAAGAGGGGCATCAGCTGGTGTATGGGAACGACGCTTCGGGGTTCCCCCCATGGGGGGCACCTTGATAACAGTGAGGGAATACATTGCATGAAACAACATCCTGCTATGCCTAGTATTATCACCCCCACAATCACCTTGAGTGTCATCTGAAGCCATCCCCATGGGAACCACGACCACAACGAATCCCACCACCCCCATGAAGAATCTTCCTTGATGTCCTTAACTAGGGTGTGGAGGTCCGTGAGCTGGCTTTGTACCTTGTGGGTATTGTCTGTGAGATTAAAGCAACACATGCCATGGACAGACTCGCAACCCAAATGATGTAACAACAGGGGATAATCGATAGCTGCTTGATTATCCAGTATGGCATGGCAAAGCTCTGTCTGCTCCTGGTTGAGCAGCGCTATTGCCGAGGAGGTGTGGTTAATGGCTTTTGCTAATCCGCAAGCCAATTGACCAATTCTCCGAGCGTTGCCTATGGCTAAGCCTGACACGCTGAATATACTGACTACTGCCTGGTTTTTCAGAGCTGTGGGTCTGAATCCAGACTGCTTTCTGTAGCAAGGCAAGATAATGAGATGTGTCATTGATCTCTTACTGTGACCTGGGGTGATTCTAAGCTATCTCTACAACTTCTGGCGTTGTGCAAATGTCTTTCTAGCACCTATGGAGAGGTGTGAAACTTACAATGGCTGGAAATAGCTGGCTACCGGGTGCTCAATCTTTCCAAGCAATGGGCCGGTGCAAACATGGGCCGGTCTGGCTTCCCTTGGTGGAAGCTGGCCGTTATTAACAATATACGATCCTACGTATACAGAAATTAAAGTGTCCCTTGCAAATCCCAACTGGAGCATTGTACAAGGCATAAATGAATAAAGAGCAACTACAGATAATAGCAATAGAAAACATTCAGCAGCTTCTTGAAGATGAGGCTTCCCTTCTTGGTGGGGTTTCATGTGTAACTTGAGCTTGGAAAAGTCTTGTTTTGTGGAAAAGCATGATCCTTAGAAGTAGCACTTAGTATGCAAAATGTTCATAGAAATGTCTTTGGAGATGTAAGTCATAAAGGAAGACGGACAGCTGATGACATCCAAGGCAGTGACTGGCAGTGACTTTGCAATAGCCGAACTTGGCATCCGGGCCTGATTCTGGCCTCTGGGACCTGCATGGGGAAGAGACTTGTTTGGGAGATAAAAATTCTGAAAGAGTTAGTTAGTTTTTGCACTTATAGGATAGCAATTGCTGTGCAACTATGGGATGTTGTTCCCCCCCCCTTTCTGTTTGTTTGTCAATGTAGGACTTAAGCATCCGATAGGCCCATTTCACAATCGCTTGCCCCTGCGGATTGTACGGAACGCCAAAGGTGCGCTTAATATCCCTGAAGGTGGCCAGCTGCCTGGAGCTATAAGCTGGGGCGTCATCGGACTTCATGTGCCAAGGTTCGCCCTTGGCCGTGGGAAAGGAGATGCTGCTCCACACGGGGAGCCGTTTCTCCCTTCTGTGCTGTTGCCCAAACAAACTGTGGGAAGGTATTAATGCAAACGTGCATGTACTGCCATTTGCCAAAATGTGGGGCATGTGTGACGTCCATTTGCCACACCTGGATGGCCTCTGTCCCTCGTGGGTTGACCCCCCACGAGGCCCCCCCCCGGTGCCCCTGCACGATGCAGACAGGAACGGACTAGGCCTTGGGCTTGGGAAAGTGGCAGGTTGAACTGCCTTGCAAGTGCTTTGGCATTCTGACGAAAGAATGCATGACTCTGAATTGGAGTCGTGAATACACCTAAAACTGATCGTTGCTGAATTTCCTTTGCGGCTGCATCCGCTCTGCTATTGCCTGCGGAAATCGGACCAGGTAGGTCCTGGTGACTTCGGATGTGGGCAATATAGAGCGCTTCTGTGCGGTTCCGCAAGTGAAATTGAGCAGTGAGGAACAAACTCAGCAAAAATTTGTCTATCGTGGGAGTGATGTATGCTCCCGGTAGACTGTGAAGCAAATTCCTACGAAACTGGCTGTCAGTAATTATGTTGAAGCGTTCTTTGGCAAAGGTGCGCAAAGCGAGGTTCACGGCTGCCAACTCTGCCCTCTAGCGGAAGAGTCAGGAGCGTGCGCCAAGCTTGGTCCTCTTGCCAAGTAAGAACCTGATATGTGCGACCCCCATAAGTGAAAACTGTCCTAGCCCCCCGAAGGGGAACCAGTGACATTAATTCACACAAGGTGACCGTCTGCGTTTGAAGCGAGACGAGTCTGGGGTCTTATGGCAAACCTTGGCGCATGACGTGCCAGGCTTCCCTTGGGTAAATTTCTCAATGCCTGTATCTGATTGAAAGGTGTGACCTGACTGTACTCTTAAAATGGTCCTAGGCCGTCCTGGCTAATGAGTGGCACTCTGCACATTCTCAGGAGCTCAGGGACTAATCCTTCCTCTGTGCTCTGGAGTTTGTGAAATGTGTCTGCTCATTAGAGAGGGTGCTGTGGGCCAGGTGCCATACTTAAAATGACCGACTAAGACTTATTAAAAACAAGCCAACTATGACGTGCCAGCTGTAAGGAAATAATACACAAAAATGAAAAGACACACAAGTTAAACATTTCCAGCAGGGAGTTCCACTGGCGAAAGGAGGAAAGGAGGAAAGACAAGTCAGAAGTTAGCACAATGAGAAGGCAACAACTCTTATCATAACGAAATCAGATTAGGTCAGGTAATTAAGGCAACCGGGTCCTCCTGTTAAGAAATCCCTACCAGTAATTAACTCTGGACCCTGTGAAAGGAAGGAATTTAAGGCTGTAGAAATAAATAAATTGGTTACTATTAAGGCCTGGAGATGAGTTTTGTTCCTGTAAAAAGGTAAGCATTTTCTGAATATACAGAGCGCAAGAATGTTTGCGTGCTTTTTCCTGTGAAAGGGGTACAATGAGTGAGTTACTTTGCACAGATTAAAGTCAAAATACCAGAACAGTATCTTTCTTAAGAGAATGAAGGAGAGTTAGAACGATTCTCAACCTGCGGCCAGATGTGGGTAAGTGGGCCAGATGTGACCCACGTCACCCTGCCACTACCTCCACCAAGCCAAGAAGGGCTGTGAGGCGAAGGAAGGGCAGGATGACTGTCCGGGCCCCCAGAGCTGCCTGAGGCCCCGGAACTTGGCCCCTGACTTTAAAAGGTTGAGAACGTAGGTTACAAGATGATAACACAGTACACACATGAAGATAATGCAATTCTCTCACTCCTAGTGAGATACGTGACTTCAAGACGCTAAGAGACATTCAGACACCTTAAAACACAGAGATGGGGGTTTGAGGAACACAGACGTAGGGAGGGGCCCCATAGTTTATGATTTAGTGAGGAAAACTCATAGAAGTGATTTTTGTTTTCAGATCGCGCTTCTGAAAAGAAAAATCTGTTTTCCTGAGTGGCAAGGATTGCAAAACCGGTTTCCAAGAGTGACTTAATCCCTTGACAAAGAAAAAAGTCTCAAGGGAAGAAGGGGGGTCACCCTGCCCTATTGCAGGTTAGGATTCCCCCCCCTCCACCCTCCTGCCTTCGCTGCCCTTAAGCTGCTAAGCAGGCAAGGCAAAGGGGTTTTGTTCACCATGCTTTCTCAAACCTTGAATAGTTCCTGCCCATGAACAGAGTGCAAACTGTTTAACATATATTTCACAGTGACATTACCACGCAGTTACACACAAGGAACACTTTTTCAATCATACTGTGGTCATAGTGACAAGGCTTTTGCAATAATACACAGTTCTTGCAGTCATACATTCAGTGGTGCACCACGCATACACACATTTATTTACGCATTCGCACATTCCTCCCCTGATCTGCAGTGTTCTATCCTACACATGAGGAGATGACTTATACACAGCTGGCTATTTACAACCATCTGGGTGCTTCTACTTAGGGGTGAGTTTCTCTGGGCTACTCCAAGGTGAGACCAGTAGGTTCTGCCTGTGCCTTGGGAGAGCTCGGGGTGCTATTGCTGGGATCGTTCTTCTGGCATAGCCAGGGCGATGGCTGCCTCCTCTCTAGCCTGGGCCAGATGCATGCCAGAGGGCCAGACTCGCGGATCTTGGTGCTGCCTCCTTTCCAGTGCCAGCGTGGCCATTTGGTATTAAGACAACCTTTTGAAGATCTGCCTGGTCTAGATTGGCTTTCTCTTCTAAGGTGTCTCATTTTTCCCCACTGGAAGCAGGCGCCTTGGGGTTTTGGCACTGCTCTGCGACTGAGTGTGGCAATGGGTCTGATCTGGAGCCCTGCGTGGCCAGGGGCCGTGCAGATTTCCGTGAGCAGTGGGCGCTGAGCAGCCCTGCCTGAACGTGTGTCTGCCTTCAGATAGGCTGAGCACAGCAGTTGGGCGCTAGCTAATTGTGCCACTGGCAATTTCCCCGTGAATGGATCTTCCTCACCCATGCGCTGAATGGAGTTCTTAATTGGCAGGGAACTTTTAACTGTCAGAGAAGTGCCAGGGCCTCTCATGCCATGAATTCCTTCAGTGACGTCTGCAGCTGTCACTGAGGGAATGCTCGCTACACTGCCCTGCTTAAGCTGAAATGACGGATAGAGACTCCTTGGGGCTGATGGTTCTGACTGCGCTGGGGGTTTCTGGGTCTCTATCCGGACTGGGTCATCCTCTACTGAGAGTTTCCTACATTTGCTCCATGTGCGAGTTACGCCATCTGAAGCTCTCGGGGGTTGCTGAATGCAGACTCCTATCTGATCCCAGAGCTGAAGGGATAACGTACCTACTTCTGGGTAAAGCAGGCAGTGTTCCCTCAAGAACACCAAAAGCCGCGCTAGTTCTCCACTGTGAAAGCTTATCTGATATACCCTGGCCAGGATTTTGAATTCATCCTCATGAATTCTTTGACTAGCGGGCAGACGTTGCCGCTGAGGACAAGTCCCCATATTACCTGCCGAGTCCTTTGAAGTCTCCTTCTCGGGACGATTCGACGTGTCTGTAGTTCAGGCAATAGGTTTTGCGTGACGAATCTCTGGGTAGAGCTCGGAGCGTGGACTGCTGCCACGGGCCCTCGGTGGCCTCTGCGCTGTCAGGGGTTCACAGCCAACCCTGAGCGGAATGCGTTTTTCCGTGCTGCAAGCCGCCGCGAAAGCCGGAACAAGCTGTAGGATGCCTCTCTGAAATACCTCGCCACTTAGCTGTCTTCCCAATCGGATGGCTTACCGACCGGGCTGCCGCGCTGTCCTCCGGGATGATCGGACACGGTTCTAGCGTAGAACCGGACCGTGTAGATCGCTTACTCACGAGTAGGATCACGTCGGGGTCACCAGATGTTGGATTGGGGCTGTGAAGCGGCCCTTAGGGTCCCGGAGGAGACTGGTTGAGTAACGACACGAGGCAAGATGGAGCGAAGACCAGTGATTTATTGAGGGAAAATCATCAGTATATATTATGTTCAAGGCTGCGTATGGTAGAATCGTCATCTGACAGAGAATCACATCACCCATTTACCCGGGTTAATTGAGAACCTCTCTTGGGGAAGTTAATTAACTAAGGCAAACACTGACAGGGGAAAACCATTGTTCCTGGCTTGCTCAAGAGCAAACATGGCCACTATTTGCACTAAGGATTAGGCTTAACTGCGAGTGAGTAATTGCCTAATATGTAATGGAGTTTAGCGATCTGCTTCCCTCAGCAGAATCGCCGGTCAGGTCAGATGTGGGTGAATCAACCCTATGATTATTAATCCGCCCCCCAATTTCTGTACTCACAAAGCTCAGTGACCAGGGCTCTGCCTCGCCCGGTGTGACCACCGTGAGGGACAGTTATGCCAATTGGGCATGCGGAATCCGCACAGGGCCATAGCCAGGATTTTAGATTTATTTTTTCTTTTAATTTATTTTTTGGTGGGGGAGAATTTTTCAGGAGGGGCAACAATGTCACACTCACATATATAACATTGGCATCACGGGGTGGGTTGGGGAGCTGTTAGCTCAGGAGGGTTTTTGCGCCCCCTGGACCCCCTGGCTACAGCCCTGTCTGTGACTAACTAGAAATTAGAAGGAGAACGAGAACCAACCCTTTGTGACTGTACTGTACATTTAATTATTGGAAGAGATCTTTAGTTATTATTATGCACAAGAAAGACTTATTATTGTGCACAAGAAAGACAAAGCCGCTTCAGCGTATTGTGAACTAGGCGAACAAGAGCCTTGTTTTTCTTGTAAGTTCAATGTAGTGAGGTGTTTTTTTACCTGTTCAGATCCTGAACTCCAAGCCCTTCAACGTGGCACTATTTATTAAGAGGAAAATGGGAATAAATGAAAGAAGAGTCCAGTTGATGACTAGAGAGAGTTCAATCCTGAAAAATTCAGAGCAAATCTCATGTCTTCGATGCTAAAGGGGAAAAAAAGTGTTTTTTACTGGATACAGGGGCACCAGAGAGGGGAAAGTCTGGCTGTCATTACTCCCCTTTTCAAATTCATAGTCCCTTAAACTGTTTGGTTGACTCTTCTAGAGTAATTTCTCTTTTGGCAACAATTTGAAACTGGAGATTTAAAATAACAGAAACACATTGTTGTTTGCCACACTCAGTAAATGAGGAAACGATCCCCAAACCATAAAAGCGTAGCAATTTGGTTCTGTTGGTGTCCTTTTTGAGATGACAAGTCCTTAAAAACATTCTGTATTAGCATAAAGAAATCTCTATCCACAAGGGAATAACAACACAAATGGAAAATTAATTTGCCTTCCTTTTCCTTGCGCTCAGTCAAATTACAGAATTTTTTGTTTTGTGTTTGAATGTGAAGTTGTAAGGGAACATACAGTGCATTCTGATCCTGATTTTCTTGTACCAGCAGCTGGAGGGAACCCCACATGACAAAACCACATAAGACATGGCAATGGAGATTGAACCGCTCATAATTCAATACTTCAGTTCTCCAACCACAACATGAATACAAACTTAGAGGGAAGGGACTATCAGTATTGTAGAACCCACTGGGACACAATCTAACAGCATTCTCTCATTTGCAGGAAAATAGCAATTGTAGCACAAAAGTTTTGCTTGAACAAGGCCCCCTTATATGGGTCTTACTGAACATATGGACCCATCTATGTTGAAAACAAGACATGAAAACAAGTCACAGCTAAGTGACAAGTCACAGCTAAGTTGAAAACAAGTCACAGCTAAGTCATGTTGAAGGATTTTAAACAATTTCATTCAGAATTTCTCAGACTTTATGAAAACAGGCCTCACCTCCACATCTCACTAATGTTTTCTTTATGCTTCCACAGCCATGAACTTCACTAAGCATATTTACATATGTACCTTCCAGGGTAAATTTTACAATCCCAGAACCAATCCCCCCTCTTGATTTTTGTGTATTCCCTCTGTTCATGTCCATTAATGCCCCGCTTATGAAATGCTAAGGAAAATTTTCCCCACAGGAACCAGGAATGTGTGACATATAATCTGTTCTTATTGGAAGTCAAGGACAAGACTTTGGGAAATGCTTCTTAACTGGCTATTTTTAGACTTATTGCCAAGCATAGTTTTGAATGGATGTATTAGGGAAGGTTGTTGTTGTTACATGTGGAAGCTCTTGGGTATCTGTTCTGCTATCTGCAGCCTTTAGTCCAATAATAATCCAGCAATAAATAATCACACGTGTATTTAATAATTTGTTTTGCTTCTTAACTGGATTATTGACAAAGCTTAATATCTTGCAGAACGCATAGTTTGGGAAGAAGAATGAAAGCGCGGCGCCAAAATGGCCGCCGCGCTCTTTGCGGGGGGCCCCCACCCGGACTCAGACATCCGGGTGAGTTAGGGGACGTGGCCAACCCTCTATAAAAGGGGTGGCCACGAGGCACCCGAGCTGCCATTTTAGAATTGCGACGGAGAGGAGAAGTTTTTCTCCGTTGCTTTCTCTCTTTAGTCGGCTATAGAGCTTTGCAGAGCTCTGCACGTTTGATTCCCAGCTGGGAAAAGAGAACTCCGAGTACCCGGTGCCTTTTTTAGGATTGCCTCTTGGCTACCGCGGTACTTACACGCAGGAGCTCGATCCCTGGATAGGGATCCTTCAGTGATTCTTATTCTTTTAGGGAGACATGCCTCCCAAGTGAAAGGCCCCGGCACTGAAGCCACGGCCGAGGGGAAGAGCTTTTCCTGGCCCTGCATCGGATGGGGGCCAGCCTTTGGGTCGGTGGACCAGGGCTGCGCCCCCACGGCAGGGCAGTGATAGACCCTTGCCCACTGGTACCAGTGGGGCCGGTCAGGCTACCACTTGGCAGCCGGGTGCCAGCTTCGTAGCTGGTCAGGTGCAGGCTGGCCCCTCCGGGGCTTCGGCCCTGAGCGCGCCTTTGCAGGGCCCGGGACAGGCTGGCCCAGGGGGGCCTGGTGCGGGTGTCGGCCCCACAGCTCCTCCGGCCCCCCATGGGCCTGAGTTCTGGGCATGGCCCTACTCTGGCCCTGCCTCCCCATTTTGGGTTGCCTTTTCCTCAACTGACTAGTGGGCCGTCCGGCCCACCCGGCCTGCTTTATACTGGGGGCTCTGGGGCAGTGGATGCTCTGTTAGCACAGATGGCAGCGCTGGAAGCATCCTTGGGCATTGCACAGCCTCCTTCGGAGGGGGGCGCTACTCTTTCTTCAACAGGGGCCCCTTCGTCGGCCCCGGGTACCTTGCCAGCCGCAACACTTCAGTGGGCGGCCAACCAGGTCGAGCTGCTTGAGACGGTCCGGCCGGCCCCAGCTGGTGTCTCGTAGCTCCCCGTTCGACCTGGTGTCCAGGCTGGGAGCAGTCAGGGTTGGTCCCAGAGCTCGATTCCATTCGTGAGCTCCGACGCCTGCCGTGGGCCGGGACCCCCGGTGGGGGCGGCTCACAGGGGTGCACCTAGTGAGTATCAGGTTCAATTTAGTGCACCAACACCACAGCCCACTTACAGTGGTGAGGTTCAATGGCCCTGGCCTCGTCAAGTTGATGCGAGCGGGCATCAGTTACCATCCTATCCCAGTATCCCATGGTTTCTAAATGGTCCCTCGTTAAGGGCGGGGGTGTCCACCCCTGGGGCAGTGCCGAGCATCGCAGGGGCTGTCCAGGTTCCGCTGCGTATGCCCTCTAGACAGAATGTGCCGACGATGGCTTTGCCGACGGCTGGTTATTCCTTGCCCCTGGGTGATCATTTGTCACAGGTCACGAGGGATGAGATCTGGTGAGGGGAGTACGTGGATATATTCTCCCTATTGAACCATGAGCCCACTGAGGAAGAGAGAGAGGGACAGGACGACAGAGACAAAGAGCTGTCCCGTCATCGTAAGCCACCGCGCACCTGGGCCAACTGGTTGCCAGCGTACCTTATATATATGGTGGTATGCCTCAGGGCCCGGCCTGATTGGGCCATCCCGATGGTTCAATCCCTTGATAATATTTACAGGGTGATGGTTGATTTCATGGGCCCATCGTAGTTGGCTTACGATGAGGAATTTGGATGAGGGTGGCCCTACATCCTGAGATGAGGTGGGATGAGCCCTGTCAGCAATTGTTGCTCTTGTACATGACTCCCACGTGACTGGCGCCTGGTGATAGGTACCATTGTGGTCATGCTGTGCAGCGGGCTGCTGCAACACAGGCTCCACGCTAACTGGTGGGGCAGGGGGTTCCAGCCCGCCTGCTGTGTTGGACCTGCTCAGCTAGCGACGTGTGTACTAAGCACCAGTGTCGTTACCGACATGAGTGTCCCCTTTTGCGCTGGCCCCTACGCCGCCTCCGCGTGCCCGCAGGTTGGTGGTTTATGGGGCAGAGGTAGGGGTGCACAGGGGGCGATCAGAGCTCCGTCTGACGGAACTAGCCATGTCAAAGCTCCCCTCCCCAATTAGTGTGCTCATGCTGGAGTGATGGCTCTCAGCTTATCCAAGAAGGAATGATGCGAGGTCTCTGCTGGAGGGTTTCCAATGGGGCTTTTGTATTCCATTCGGGGGTGTTAGGGGTCCCAAGATGCTACTAATTTAGTTCCCTTGAAAGGTAACGAGGAGGTTGCTGCACTGAGCACAGCTAAGGAAGTTGAGGCTATGAGAGTAGCGGGCCCCTTCTTGGAACCACCTTTCCTAATTTGAAGGTCTCCCCTATGGGGCTAGTACTGAAGTAGAACCAGGGTGAATGTCGTCTAATCCTCCATTTAGCTTACCCTGCGGGTTCTTCGGTCAGTGATGCCATTCCTGATGACCTTTTTCAGTCAGGTAAACGTTGTTTGTTCAGCCCCTATGAGTGATACGCTCATGCGGTCCCGGTGCTTTCCTGGCACAGTGTGATATGCACTCGGCTTTCTGATTACTGCCAGCGCACCCAAGGGATTTTGAGCTATTGGGTTTTAGGTTCCAAGGGGAATTTTACTTAGATAAGGCCATGCCTTTTGACTGCTCTATTTCATGTTCGGCATTCGAACGATTCGGTACTTTAATTCAGTGGGCCTTTGCTCGCAGGTCGGGGTCCCAGTCTCTAGCCCATTACCTCGATGACTTTTGGTTCGGGGGTGAAGGGGACTCGGACACGTGCACACGTCTCCTCACTACATTTCAGACACTAATGTGGGGACCGGGTGTCCCCTTAGCGCCCGAATAGACCGAGGGCCCAGCTATTAAGCTCACATTTATAGGCATTGGAAGTGACTCTGTCGCACAGGCATCTGGGTTACCCATGGATAAGGTGGCTCGGATCTCTGCCGCGATTTTGGCATTGATTGCCAAACATAAAGTTCCCTCGTGAGCTGCAGCTACTTCATGGCCACCTTAACTTTGCCTGCAGGGTGGTTACACCCGGCAGAGCATTGGCCAGGTGCCTGTGTGATGCCATGGCTGGACTGTTAATTGTCGCCACAGGGTCCGGCTGATCAGGAGCATACGGGAGGACCTTGCGGTCTGGCTCAAATTCCTCCAGGATTTTAACGGGGTCTCTTCATGGTCTGCCCTAGATTTCAAGTACGGTAGGATGCCTCCGGCTCCCTGGGTTATGGGGTTTTACTCTGAGGGTAGGTGGACTTACGGCCAAGGGCATCACGCATGGCTTGGCATGGATCGCCTCCGCGATCTTACTTTCCTTGAGTTTCTTCCCAATTTGGGGAGCACTGATGGTATGGGGCGACGAGTGGGCCAACTCAGTGGTCCATTTTTGGTGTGACAATGCGGCAGTGGTGCACATTGTCAACACCCAGACGTGCAAATCCCCCAGGGTCCTGGCATTGGTTTGTCAATTCTTTTTGAGAAGCCTACGCCTAAATATGCTGTTCAAGGCCAGACATGTTCCAGGTATTAATAACAATATTGCTGATGCTTTATCCCACCTGCAGATCCCCCGGTTCCATGCCTTGCTCTGGAAGCAGAGGAATTCCACTCGCCACTCCCAGCCGATATTTGGACGTTTGGCGAGGAGAGGTGAACCGGGCATGTCATTGGCACCTCGCACGCGTAAGGCGTATCAACATGCTTTCATGCGATTTAGAACTTTTTGCGAGTAACTACAGTTACCTCAAGTGCGGTCAATATCAGTGGACCAGGTTATACAATGCATGTTTATCTTCGCAGTCAGGGTTTGGCCCCCCGTACTATAGCCTTCAGGCTTTCGGCACTGGCATTTATGGCCAACGTGGGGGGGGTTCAATGACTGCGTGAGTTACTTCCGCATGCGTCGTGTTTTGGAGGGGTGGACACGTGAATGTGTCCGCCGGCCGGACACGCGTCACCCCAGTTCGCCAGAGTTTCTGACCTACCTTGCACGAGGCTGGCATGACTTATGTTCGGATAGGTGTGAAGTGGCTCTTGGTCACGCAGCTACCACGGTAGCCGTTTTGGAGCGCTCCGCAGCAGTGAGTGGGTGCCAGAGTTGGTACCACCTGTGTAAGGCGGATGTGTCTCGTAGGGCACTGGAACTCGACGATGTCTATGTCACACATGAGTGGGCTCAATTGGGGATACGGTCCTCAAAGGTTGTTCAGCACGGCGTAGGCAGTGGAGTTAGACTGCTACGAAGTTTCATTGGAGACATCTGTCCGGTTGGTGCCCTATATGAATTTTCGGCAGTGCCTGCTGCGCACCGCAGCCTGTTTTTCTGCCACCAGGATGGGTCTACCCTTACCAAAGTAAAGTTACTGAGGGTGACCGGTGCTGTGCTTCGTGGTGTGGGGCCCGTTTTGGCACCCATTTATTTAGGATAGGCATCACGTTGATCGCGGCTACGTTTGGGGTACTCGGAGGCGGATATATGTGTACGCGTAATTTCTTATATGTACGTCCCCTCACTGTATGAGTACCTAGTTATGTCCTTTACCTCTTCTCCTCTTTTACAGATCCTGTGTGTCTCTGCACACCGGTGGCAGTGGGGCTGGTGGGCCGCAGCTATGTACACTGGGCAGCAGTATATGCTGTGGCGACAGAGAGTGGACCCCGACTTGGGCTGTGTGCATCCGCACGTATGCGATGGTATGGTATGCGCGGCACAAGGGGGTGGGAACTGTGGCCATTCCTGATGTCCGTCAGGGATGCTGGACCGCCCGATGTTCTTATTAGGCACCTCGGCGGCAATGATCTTATAAGGATCACTGCTATTCCTAAACTGTCTAGGGGCAGTGACCTGGCGTTTTATATCATGTATGGCTTACACACGGTCGCTATGGTCTAACATCGTGCCGAGACACCAATTTAGGGGAGACGTGGATCTCCGTGGTTCGGACTGTTCCGGCAGTCAGTGGACAGGGCTGTTGCCCGGTCCCTTGCTGAGCATGGCTGGGAGACAGCCATTGGAAACCTGCGGATAGGCTTACAAATTATTTTGCTGGTAGGCAGGAGATGGGGTCCACCTGTCAGCTGGAGGTATGTACCTCTTTCTGGGCATGGTGCAAGCAGGCCTGGCGACCGAGCTGACGGTCTGGGGGGGGGGCGGTGAGTCATCATGGATGCCACCCCGTGTGGCAGGTAGCACTGGTAAGGTAAAGATTTATGACCCAGAGGTATCCGGCAGGTTTCCAATTGACTGGCCAACACTTAGACAGGTACAGGGGTAATAGCTTTGGCCGGTCAACGACGAACCAGGCAAGGGGTGATGGCAGGAGCTTAACAGCCTGCATCACCTTGATATTTAACGGATACACGTCATAGGGTGGGGTCAGTAGATAGTTTATTGACTCCGGTCAACAATTTGTTTGTGTCAACAAACAAATTGATACAAATAGTTACATGTAGCCAATTGCCATTGGCATTTTGGGTAGAACCTTACCAGTGTTACTGCGGCCTGCTTGCCTTAAAGAATTACAATTGGATGATTACACCAACTGAAAGTTATAATTCGGACTAGGGCATTATTCAATAAAAGTGGCTCGATGCCTTTATCCATATACCGGTGTCTGAGTCTTTCTTTGGGGGGGGGGGGGGTGCCTGCAAAGGAGGCAAGTTAAAATGCTATTTTAGTCCTTTGTTACATTTATATTCCATCTTTACCTTCAGCAAGGTAAATAAAGTCATTCCTTTTAATGAATGTCACGCATGATTCTCCTTTTCCCAACTTTATCTACATAATAGCCCTGTGGTTTAGGCCAGGCTGTGACTATGTGTCTGGCCCAAGGTCATTCAGTTGATTTCATAGAGGAGAGGTGATCTGAAGCCAGGAGTCCTGAGCCCTAGTCCAACAGCAGACCCATTGTGCTATATTGGTTCTCAGATTCCTGCTATGGAGACCCACTTGCTCTGCCATTCTCCCCATTATTCAACCAATGTAATGACCAATTCACACAGGCAGTGCAAGACTGTGCAAAAATAGGGAGCTTGCAGGAGAGGAGGGGAGGCTTATGTAAGTTCCTTTCCACTCTATACTTGGGTAACAGGATAATAGCAACAAACTACAATCCTTAGAAGAGTACACAATCCTAGAGGTGCTGGAGGAGACTCTTGAGCATCCCCTGGACTGCAAGGAGATCAAATCAGTCAATCCTGAAGGAAATAAGCCCTGACTGCTCAATGGAAGGACAAATACTGAAGATGAAGCTCAAGTACTTTGGACACCAAATAAGAAGAGAGGACTCACTTGAGAAGACCTGATGCTGGGAAAGATTGAATGCAAAATGAGAAGGGGCAGGCAGAGGATGAGGTGGATGGATGGAATAGTTGATGCAACGGGTGTAGATCTGGCCGGGTTGCAGACAATGGCAGAGGACAGTGGAGCATGGCATGCAGTAGTTCATGCGGTTGCAAAGGGTGGACTTGACTGTGCAATTGAACAACAAAAGAGGTTTTAACTTGTCCAAAATTATGTGCAGTTCTTGCTGACAGAAATGTTGTTGGAGCTAATTTGGAGCTCTTTTTCTAGTCTGGGGAGGTTTGACTGTGATTTTTACTAGGATGGGGACGCCATGCAAGCAGTGAGAAGGAATTAGATTAGACACCCTCTGAGGCATGTTTAAATTTCTCTTTGTGACATTGGCATGACTGGAGGCTGAAAAGACATTTGGTTCCAACTGGTATAGATATGCTTCCTTTCTTTACACTGCACACACTGGTTCATACTTTCTCAAAGGTCTGGATTTTCTGGGGAAGGGGCTACATCAGAACCTTCTGTGAGGCTTGAAGTGGAGACCCTTTCAAGATCAGTTTCAACAATCACCCAGGAAGGAAAGTTATGGTCCTTCCTGTGATCCCTGGGATCCACTCTTTAGGACCATAGGAATCTATCCTCAAGCAACATCAACTAGTGATACCTGGATTTTGATTTTCCCCAGGCCTTAGGACTATCTCCCTAAAAAGAATTCACTAGCAATACCTGAACAGGGTTTTGATTTTCAGCCTCTGTGTGATGATGTCGCCCCCACCTGCATTGTGCATCAAGTAAATGACAACACGCTTATGGTGCAGTTGTTCAGTATCGTTAGTTGCAAGTGACAAATAAAGCAAATATAAAAGGCCACGTCTGTTCACATACATCTCAAAAATTATGTGCCATCTGAATGTTAAAAGAGAATGCCCTCATTTAATTTTTCTAGGAACAGAAGAGGGCTCATTACCTAGCTGTGCACTTTCATACAGACATTTTTTGAATTGCTTATGAGACTGCTCTTAGCCATTGGCATCTCTAAAGAACTCGCTTCTGTAGATGTCTTTCTTTATTGGAAATAAGCTTGTACATTGTCAGGAAACTGCATATAGTCAAAAGCTTTCAAAAATAGCCTTTTGGACTGACAACTGCTTCCATCATGTCCATGTCTGAGCTCTCCTACATATCTTTCCTTTTATTACTCTTTGACCTTTGACATTGATTCTCAGTCGGTGACTGTTCTAGTAATGTTGGATGTCCAATGTATCACGAATTTCATTTCTTCCTTCTTTTCAAGTCATACTCACACATCCTGTTTTTAATGTTGCACCTTAAACACCTCTTTTTGTCTCTAACTTACAACTGACATCAGGATTATAACAGCTCCTTTGCAGCTGAAGTGATGGCATTTTCTAAACAGATTGCTAACACTTCTCTTTATTTATGTGGTGTGTGCATGGAAATTGCAGCATATGTTCAGGTGCTAAATGTTATGATCCTGAAAGCACTTACAAGTTGGTCTAACAAATTCAACAGCAAGATGTCTCCCCCCCTCTTTCCCCCTTCCTCTGCATGTGTGTGTGTGAGAGAGAAAGAGAGAGAGAAAGAGAGAAGGGGGACAAAGAGAAAGAGAGAGAAAGAAAATGTAAATATTCTGGTTTAGTCATTTTAAAATTTGGCTGTCAGAGTATGTAGTAACACTTTACAAAATATGATAGACTTTTTTCATATAAGGAAGATATTTTCCCCCTTCTTGGCTGCATATCTCAACATGATGAAGGGGTTTGGGTGTGTCAGTGATACGGAAAGCAATACTTTACCATCAAAAGGTCTGACTCCATTAAGAGCCTGGAATCCTAGCAGGATCACCCAAGATGAACTGGTCACAGCAGAGGCATCAAATTAAGATGCATCCCACTTCTTCAAGGCAGTTACTGGACAGCAGCAGTAGATGAAGGTGACACTGGCAGAGGAAGCAAAAATGCCAGTGACATTCAAGCTAACCTTTGTTAGGACTGTACAGAGGAAATGTCTTATGAAAGCATTTGTTTGTTTGTTTGTTTGTCTGTCTGTCTGTCTGTCTGTCTGTCTGTCTGTCTGTCTGTCTGTCTGTCTGTCTGTCTGTCTTGCTGGCTGGCTGGCTGGCTAGCTGGCTGGCTGACTGGTTGGTTGGTTGGTTGTTCGGTTGGTTGGTTGACTCTACTTATGCAAGGATTTGTGTGTGCCTCGACCCAGAGTAATCTCTGACACAAAATTATTATTACCATCAATATGAGTGCTTGTGCATATCAGTACAATGCCATGCCTTTAGGAACTCTTCTACTTCCACTGATCATTAGAGGCAGTGCACATGTGAGAAGGTAAGGCACACAGATCTACAATCTGCTGTAAGCACAAAGCAAAACAGTGTTCAGTAATGCACTTCTATGGGCTTTTAGCATATGGTTCCAGCAATAACATTTGCTACCACCGCCACTTAGAACCTTAGTCTGACTTTCTTGCCTTGAAAGAACTAAACTATATCTATTTTTTTAACCTTCATCATGACTCTGTAGATTAAAATCATGAATCAGCAACAAAAGGCAGGAATATGCTCAGAGAAGAATCCCTCTGATTCTGCAGTTGCTTCCTAAATTTTTGGAAGCAGGAAGACACTTTCCAGATTCTTGCCATGACTTTAAGTCCTGTTGTTGGATACGATGAACATAAAATCATACAACAAACCAAATAATAAGCAAGTATAATGTATTTTAGTAATATTGATGAGTAAGGTTCCCATCTTAGCAATAACATCAGCAATTACACTTCTATATCATCCCATAGCGCTTGGTGCACTCTCTGGGCGGTTCATGTGGTAATTAGCATTTTGCCCCTAACATGCTGGGTACTCATTTTACTAAACTCGGAAAGATAGAAGGTTAAGTCAACTTTGATCCCCACCAGGATCTAACTCACAATGTATCCAACTCACAAAATTTTGGCTGCAGTACAGCAGTTTAACCAGGGCGCGAAAGGACATTTCTTCTGATTACTCTTTTAAATGCCTCATCAATACTGCAACTAGTTTACCAATAGAGAATAAAAGAAGGCACCTTTTAAAGAAAAAGAAATGGATTTCCTCCTTTAATATGCACACCTAATATATAGACATATTTTATTTCTGTTTATTCATTTTTTTACTTAAAGTATTTCCCTAATCACTAAAGAATGGAGAGCTTCATATGGAAAACTCCCAGCTGGAAATAATCCCAGAATGATTTTATCGATTAATTTTTAAAAACACACTTCTGATCTCAAAGACATGATACATACATATTCATATATGTATTATTTAGTACCTTAGTATTTTAGTAGTTGTATTGTATGAAATGTATTGTATTTTGTTACTGTTTTTCTTGTTTTTCTTGTGCTTTTTTTGAAAAATTAATAAAAAATATTTTTTAAAAAGAAACTGGGGAGCACAAGCACGAAAAAAAGAAAAAAGAGAAGGACAGAAGGAGGGAGCAATTTTTTTAAAGCAGCAAACTCAATGTTCAATTTTCGAAGTTACAGTTGTTCCAATGACTGGCTGGGATGCAACCAGTACTTGAAGCTTCACAGAATGGCGCCTTCTAGTTAGGTGAAAAAGTAGCACAGGGGTTTTAGCTTTAGCCAAGCTTCCTTCCCTGGCTTAAGCTTGGGGACAGCCTCCTCCACAGGTAGTTGGATGCTGAAATAATGTTATATACTGTAAGCATGTAGAAAAGCAAGTCTGGAATCATAGCTGATCCTCAGGAACAAGAATATATACTATGCCAGATGTGAGGCAATAACCTCACCACTTCATGTTTATAACTGGACATGTTGTTCTTTTCTCAGTCCCCCATTGATTTCCATAGTTTAAAGAATGTACTGAGACAAATTAACTGTTCTCCCAAACAAAGATGAAGTAGGAATATGTTTGCCTCCAAACATACCTGTCAAGTGTGGCTCCAGAGAATATGGGACCTGTGCAGTAGCCTTCTACGTAGAACCCTTCTGCGCAGTAGCCTTCTGCGCAGAAGCCTTCTACGTATGCGTAGAAGGCTTCTATGCATGCGTAGAAGGCTTCTATGCATGCGTAGAAGGCTTCTATGCATGCATAGAAGGCTTCTGCACAGAAGGGGATGTGCAGTAACTACTTTCCCCCACTGTCAAATTACGGGATGGCAGCGGGAAAGTAGAGTTTGCAGCACTGAATTATGGGAAATCCCGGCCATTCCAGGATACTTGACAGGTATGCCTCCAAAAATGTTTTAACTGATGTATTAGTAGGAGTGAGGGATAGTATGGTACAGCAGTACAGCACTTAGGGAATTTGGGTTCTGGCTTGACCATGGAAACTTACTGGTGGGCTGCAATATCCCCCCTACCTCAATGACTATCTCACATTCATCATAAGTAGAAAACAACTTGATGTCACATAATAACATCAAGTTGAGACCACTAAGAAATAATCTGAAAATATATATACACATAAGTAGTGTTCAAAGTGGGGGGCAAGGGACAGTATCCGTGAAAACACTTAAGGTGAAAATAAAATTGGATTAGTTCAATGTATTAAAACAACTTTTCTGGTTGTCAGCCTTTAGCTTTGGTTGCTTTCCTAAAAATGCCCAGTATATTATGAGGAGAACCTCCCTCGTCTAGCACTTTTCAACGGTTGTTTTGAGAGGCCTCTTGATAATGCTGAGGGAAAAACATGCTGTAGTATTGTCAGTTGCTAATATTTTCATGTTTGAGGCTCTTAGGCACAAAATAGAATTAAATTTAGTTGACAAAGTGAGCCACTATAAACCCATGCCTCTATTTTCATAATCAAATATAACATTCAAAAGCGAACAATTTAAAAACTGGCAGCGAGTTCTTTGTTTCATCAAGAAATGAGAATGTCTATACACACACACTGAAGTTTGTTCCCTTTTTATGCAAGAGATATTACACGTTACTCAAAGAAAAGATACAGAATTTACAGTATACAGTATTAATCTGAGAGCACTGAAAAAGTCTTCTCATAAAAACAAAGAGATGGCAAATTATAGTTCAAAGCTTAATTTGATAACAAAATATACAGCTGCTAAAATCATTTTCCCCTCAGTGTCCCAACTCTCATTTTTATATAAGCAATGTGAACAAATAACTGGATCAGTGGGAGGATGAAAAGTTATGGTTAGAAAAATTGAAGAATTAACCAGACAAATATCAGTTATGTGGCCATAACTTCAAAAAAACCCCATGTTCTTGCCTCCCAGTGACCTTATTGCCTATAAAACAACATTTCACATGGTCAATGGTTCAAATTTATGGCGACCCTTAAGGGTAGGTTTTTCCAGTGTGGTGAAAGAGAGGACCACACATTCACTTCACAATACTGTTATTGGGGGTTGTGTGTCTACTTATTTAGCGCAGTGTGCTAAAAATATGTCCTTTGTTGTAAAAAGCTAAATATCTGTCAACCAATTCTCTCCCCCCACCCCTTCCCATTGCAGCAGTAAAAAAGCAGTGAGTAGAGGGGGGAGATTGCCGTATAAACTCCTCCTTCCTTTTCTGTCATAAATCTGTGAAGAAAAGTGCAACCCACAGAAAATTTAGCATGCTGAAGTCCCAAAGAAATCTACTATACACTCATGGCTAATTGATCTTAATGGGTTTTAAACATCTGTTTTCTTTGTTGCTTTGCACCCAGTCAGTCTGATAAAATGCTTTTGTTCACTCGGATGTTCACACAATACTTCTGCATGACATTTGCTACTTCCAGAAAAATGTGTTGCCTCTTTTGAAGTGAATGGAGAATTGCCCATGCTGGATGAGAGATTCTGAGGGTGAGTAGTCTAGCCATGTAAGTATTCCCAACTTCTGCTAATGGGTGAAGAAAAGCAAATGTGCACTTGAGGATTTATTGTCCCCTTAAGAAGTCGCTAAGACGCTGACTGGGAAGCGGAAGGTCAGCAGTTCGATTCCCGAGTACTGCAGGACGGAAATGAGCTCCCGTCTTCATCCCAGCTCCTGCCAACCTAGCAGTTCGAAAGCAAGAAATTGCAAGTAGATAAATAGGAACCACTTCGGTGGGAAGGTAACAGCGTTCCGTGCGCTCCGGTGTCTAGTCATGCCTGCCACATGACCACGGAAACGTCTGCAGAAGCAGACAGCGCTGGCTCTTCGGCTTAGAAACAGAGATGAGCACTGCACCCTAGAGTTGGATACGACTGGCCTTCAAGCAAGGGAAACCTTTACCTTTACCTTTAAGAAGATGTGAATCCAGTAAGAGCACCTCTAGCCTAGCTGTCACAGGATGTTGACAATAAGAGTCAATGGCTGTAAGTTCCATACACCACGATCCTTATAATATCATGAGGGTATATCCTTATAACATCATGGTGGTAGCTGCCTTACAACAATAATAATAATAAGAATAAGAATAATTGTGTGTCAATTCTGATTTATGAAGATCTTTTCCAGGGTTTTCTTCTTGATGTAGAATATTGTTCCCTCCTTCTGGGCATCACCAAAAGATTGTTCTGCCCACAGTTTTCCTTGAGAGTAAAAAGCACAAGTGAAGACTTCAGTTTCCAGCAGCGCCACCATCAGAAATTTCTGGGCCCCTGACTGAACAATCCTATTGGGGGGGGGGGGCACACATTTTTGCTATGCCCCTCTGTGGGCATGGACAAATCTGTGGGTGTGGCCAAATTTGGCCATGTGTCATGCCTGCTACAACATAAATGTAAAGGCTTCCCTTGCTCGAACAAAAGCCAGTCGTATCTGACTCTAGGGTTCAGTGCTCATCTCTGTTTCAAAGCCAAAGAGCAGCGCTATCTGCTTCCGCAGACATTTCCATGGTAATGTGGCAGACATGACTAGACACTGGAGCACACAGAACGCTGTTACCTTCCCACCAAAATGGTCCCTATTTGTGGTCCCCTCCTCGTCTTCCTCCTCCGGCCTGTCTTCATCCTCCGGCAGCAGAAGGGGCCGCCTGAGGTGGTGGCGGCGGCAGCGAGGGAGGCCTCTGAGCAGGGTGGCATGGAGGGGGCAGAACTAGGAAGGGAACGGAGCGCCGGCGGGGCCTCCTCTTGTTTCCCCCCTAAGCCCAAAACTGTTACCACAGGTACAGTGTAACCCAGTGAAAGGGAAAGAGTTCACTCTCTTAACAAATCACAGTGATTTGGATTTGGGTATCCTACACAAAATGAAGGATTCAAACCACACTCAAGAGAAACATGACATGAAAGCTACTTTGCTTTCCCTGGTGTTTTCTAAAATTCAAGAAGGTATCCAGGTGGAACCGGACTTCACGAATCACTGATAGATACCCAAGTATCTATGCTTTAAATTGCTTTGCTTTGCAGTAACTAGCTAAGAATCCTCTGAGATCTGTTAAAGAACTCAGAAGTGCTATTTGCTTATGCATCAGGATCATCTCTTTCTAAATCACTTTAAATTTAGGGCATCTCGATTTTATGGGATCTTGACAAGTGGTACCTATTTATCTACTTGCAATTTCTTGCTTTCAGACTGTTAGGTTGGTAGGAGCTGGGACAGAGACAGTCGCTTATTCAGTCATGCAGCACTCTGTTTTGAACTGCTGACCAATCGAACATGTACTCAATACTAAAAGTATAAAAATATTCCAGCATAGGTCAGAAAGCTACAACAGAGAATCAAGAATGAGAAGACCACTTAGAATGCAAGAAAACTACCTAAACAACAGCACAACACTTTCTCTTCATGTTACAGCTGCTCAAATTGGCTAGCAGAGCAAGTGCTTGTTTATATATACTGTGCCTCGGTGATTGAAGTGTCCAACTGATATTTTGGGTTTCATAAGAGGGTTCAGCTCTCAGATGGCTTTTTCTCTGGCACCAGTAACTCAGTCTGTTGCATTATTTTCAATTTTCCCTCTCCTCAATCACTGAGCAACTTTTTAATCATACAGATCCAAAATGAATTATGAATAATTTGTTGAGATCTTGCTATGTGCCATGGATAAATGGCAGCTTCTTGCTCTCCCTCATAATCAACTCAGAATTTGTAAAAAAATGCCCTTGGTCTCTTTTTTTGCACATTTGTGTGAAGACAAGTGGGCATGGCATGTGAATTTAAGGGTAGCTCATAGATATCCAAGCCTCTACTTGGTCTATAGGAAAGATGACATACAGTGATACCTCATACAACGTCCAAACTTGGTTCCACAAGTTTGGACTTTATACGGATTTGGACTTTGTAAGAGACATGCAAAATCCTAGCCACGATGCCTCATACAACGTCCAAATCCTTGCCGCAATGCCTCATACAACGTCATTTCCATAGAGATACATTGTACTGTAACAGCACAGACTTCAGGGCAAAGTCAAGGAAACAGACAGGAAACTGACAGAACTTTAAGAAATCATTGTCTAAAGGCTAAATACATTACAAAAACATGTCAAACAACCCTGATTGTCCAAGAACCTGAAGAATGCTGCAAAAAAACCAGGAATGCTTCTAAAAATTCTGACGAAAAAATTCCAAAATTCCAAAATCGCGCTCAAAACCACTCCTAAACACTCTTCACCTCATGCAAAATCCACAAGAGCAATGCACACATGCGCCCTGCCTTTTATGCTGCCCAGGCACAATCCAACCTGGGGAAAACCTCAATGCCTCATACAAAGTCGCAGCGACTTTGTATGAGGCAACTTTTTTCAAGGAATTAGGCGATGTTGTATGAATTCAATGTTGTACGAAGTGGACTTTGTATGAGGTATTACTGTACTGTAATTGCAAAGGATATATTCCTGCTCAAGTCTAGGCTTTTAACCCCAGAAAACTGACATTCTTCCTTGTAAACAAGGCCTACACCTGACTAGATGAGCCACTTTCCACATGGAGAAGGGTGGGATTAGGTGCGCTGCTCTGAGCATGTTGACTTTATTCATGTAAGTAATACTCACATATAGAGAGGAATAGGAGTATAATGAAGATTGAGGACTGAATTGCTTATCCATTGCATATAGAGCTTGTGGAAGTTCTTTTTGGGAACAGACATTTCCCCCAAAGAGGCTGCTGGCTAGTGTAGCCCCAATATGAAACATTGTTAAATTCTGGTTTCTTACAATTTAAGCAGATGCAGACCCCAATCTCTCTGTTCAGAGGAACTGTGTAAAACATAAACTTCCAGTCTGATCTTTCAATCTAATTTGATAAACATTAACTGATTGTTGTGATAATTTTAATAGGTTTAGTTTGTTTTTAGCAACTTTTAATAACTCATTTATGTGCAATGTTCCATTTTGTTTTAAGTGCAAAGATAATCTTAAAATGTAGTAAATTAATAAATATTACTTGGACAAACCAAACATTTTTGGAGGGGACCACAATTCTTAAAACCATGAGCCGTGGCCACGCTAGTTAGGAGACCTTGGGAATTGTAGCCCCAAAAGTTAACTTTCCTAGGCTGTGCTGCCATATGACAAAGGAAGAGAATACCACCTCATGTGCCTCCTATGAAGATTCCTATGTAATTTTGTTGGATTTTATATGAATGACTATTTTGTCCAATATGACATTTGGTTAATTCATTATATTAGTGTAAAAGGCTAAGTATCTCCTTTTGCTGGGAGAGGTACATTCCTGTATGACTAAATATCACAGCCTAGAACTGGTTGACAAATTAAAACTGGAACTCACTGTATTGTAGAAAAACAGATGCCATTTCAAAAAATTATTCATACCATTGTTATTTTTCCAGTAAAAAGACAGCCTAAGAAGTTAAGGATCAAACCCACATGTGGGATGCCTACAGGCAGGATATGAATACAGTGGCACCCTTCCACTCATGTGCCAGCAGCTGGTGATGAGAGACACGTTCATTGTCCCTGGCTTGGAGTTAAGATACAATGTTGCAATGGCTCATAGAGGCCAGAATGGCTGGCCACAAGGGAAAGCGAGTGAGACGAATGTGTGGTGAAAGTCCAGTCCCGATCTAAGTCGGGTGGCATATTTATTGCCCTACCTCGAGGTCTCCATGCCTAAAGGAACACGTGACCCCGTCACAGAAGACTAATGCATACATGGCACTTTGCTGACCAAGTTACATTCATCAGCTCTTGGGAGTTACCCTGGACCTCTGCTGAGGAACTAATCAACAGGATGGGCGAAACCCATTGTTCTTCGCCTTATCTTGGAGCCCATATGGTCTCCAGGAAGCTAACTTCTTTAGCTGTTGACTCAGCGAGTTTGCCCAACTCAGCCTTATCTTCGGCCAGGAGAGGAAGAGCGAGTTTTAGCCTTGAGTCATCAACTGTTAACTTTTGCCCTTACCTCCTCCACAACCTCCAGCCAAGGCCTTATGATTTATTCCAATTAATCTAGCCCACGTCCCAATTTCCCTTCCATCAAAGCCCGTGTTGGTTCTCCAGCCATGTGCGTAAGGTTTTGGCCAATTCATGAAGCAGGCAAACCACAATACAACTCTAATGACTCGCAGCCATTGTTGGCCTTATTCCCTCCATGAAATTTTCTGCTCTCCATTAAAGAGTTAGTGGTTCACAATCCTGTGCAGATCAGAGCGTGAACCACTGAAAGTAGTGATAACACTAGTGTTTTAGAGACCAGCATTTTGCTTTATTTCCCATCTAGGAATGTAAACAATTAGCACTGCAGAGTTTCTTCCTGAATTGTCTTATACACACCCATGAATTTCATTTGTAACTGGGCCAAATTCCTGGAAGGAGCAGATTGTTCTGCTCTTGGCTGGCTGCCAGGATGAGTCTATATGCTTGTTTTGTTTCTCTGGAACAAGAAGATAATTTCTCATAACAGGAAGTTCCTTGCTTTCCATATATTACAAGTGAATCATGACTTTCAGAATTTTAATGGGAACTTGTTTCACCCACTTCAGCAACACTACAACAGACCTCCTGTCCATATTTTATAGATGTTTCTAGTGGAGAAACACAATATTTATATTTAAATGTTTTGTTGTTACTAAAGATGTTGGTTGAAACTTCATCTCAGGCTACCAAAAGTTATAGTTAGTTATAGTAACTAACAAGTGTTTCAAAGACAGGGAATGGAGAGATGTTGTTCTTGGGGATGGGGCAATCAAACAGCCATAAAGGAGGGGGAAAGCGCAATGATCTTATAAAACTATTTAAGCATAATTTTTTTTTCCGGTATTGCACACTGGTCGAACATTTGCTTCTTCTGTAAGGGGAGCTAGAAGATCATTCTAGTAAAGTAGCATCATTATATAATAATTATTGTTATTCTTATGTGATGTTAAGTCAGCTCCTTCTTACAATATTTTCCAGTTATATGAGGTATTTATGGAGTGGTTTACCATTGACACCATTTACCTACACAGTGCATTTCTAAATCTGTGTATTGATTTGAACTCAGGTTTCCTGAGTATAAATAAATAAAATTATAAATGTCTACATATCCAATCTGAAGCAAATAAGAGGAAAACACTTCACTCCAGGTCACTTACCATCTTGACTAATGCTTTTTCCACATTGCAACTCTCTCAGGTATTAGTAGCACAACTAGAAGAAAAAGGATACAAAGATATATATTGTTGGAAATTGAGGATTCAGTGTAAAATATTCCATTCGGGCACAACACCAGTGTAGAATTTGTGGCCCTCCTATATGCACGCTATATTTCCAACCATCCTTCACTATGATGGCTAAGGCAGTGAGGATTCAGGCAGACATCTGGAGAGCAATGCATTCTTTGCCCTGCTGTACTGTAACAGAGTTAATGCTTATACAATAACTGACACCTTGCTCTTAACTAGGCAATCCGATTGCTCCAATTTTCCTCAACCAGGAGTATAAGGATCAGATATTATTTACTGATTGATTCAACTGTTATTGCATAACTTTGGTACTAAATAATAATAATAATAATAATAATAATAATAATAATAATAATAATAATAATAATAATAATAATAATAATAATAATAATAATAATAATAATAATAATATGTTGTTGTTGTTGTTGTTGTTGTTGTTCAGTCACACAGTCGATTCCGACCCTTTGCAACCCCATGGACCATTTTCCTCCAGGCACCTCTATCCTCCACCATTCTCCTCAGCCCACCAAGCTCTGTTCCCATTGTGTCTACAATACCATCTATTTAGTGTATGAGAACCAAGACAATAGAAACAGCCGAAAGGTTGGCTTAACACATCTTTATTGCATGATGGTCCGGGGGAACATGTGGTAATGGCGGATGAACAGCTCAATATATACTGTGGCTATACATTTGAATGTGGCTCCTCGATAGCCCATTGGCTACTGTCTGCGTGACGTCACTCCCCGTCACGCCCTTCTTGCCCAGGTGAGGTGGTGGCGGGAATCTTCCCGCGCTGTAGGTATTTGGGGAATTGGAACCATGTGAGCTGGGCGCTCGCTATTGCCCCTAGTGGACACTAGCTCGCATCCTAATACAGAAGGTTACAGTGTTGCAGCTGGTGATTGTTATATCCACTCATTCGAGTGTTACATTACTTAAAGGCACAATATTCCAAACACAACATCCCTCCCCCCTAGGATGAGATGAAGTCTCTCATCCAATATGGTTTATTGCAATCGCGTTTCGGGCGCAAGGCTGGCTGGCTTGTCCCGGGGGCGCTATCACTTCTGTGTTCCCTGGTCTCTTGTCCTGCAATGGGAGAGGGAGACTCGTTAGCGACCCGCCGAGGTTCCGTGGTTTTCGGGGTAGGGGTAAACTCCATTGTGGGAAAACCGGGGGCATTGGGGGCTAACAAAAAACCCCGCTTCTCACCTGGATGGTTGGGGGACCACTCCGAACCCCCCCGGTTTTGTAACTCAAACTCAAAATCATCTTCTGGGGTGTCTGCGGGGGTATCCCGCAGGATATCTATGGGGACAAACTTATTCCCTTCCCCCCTTGGTGGGGACCACTGGCCCCCCTCTCCTCCCCCTTGGGCTGAACGGGTGGGGGAGAACCCTAACGTTGAATCCTGTTCCGTGCTGTCCGCGCTCTGGTTTCCGGAGACCTGGCGCCGGAGTTGGTCTGCGTGCCGCTTCCAGAGTAGACCTGTGCTGGTCTCTACGCAGTACGACACGGGACCTGTTTGCCCAATGACTACTCCCGGAACCCAGGCTGGCCCTGGGCTAGCGTAGTTTCTGCAATGGACCGGGGCGCCTATTTCGAAACTCTTCGTGCCCGCTAACCTGATGTTCCTCCCAGTGTCTTCCACCCTTGTAGGGTCTAGCCTGGTCAGTACCGTAGTCAGTTTTCTGTGCATTAGGAGCTCTGCAGGCGAGTATCCTGACGCTAGGGGGTTACCCTATATCCCAGCAAAAACTGGCACAACTGCAGGTTTAAATCCCCGGGGCCCATGCGCCTCAGCGCGTCTTTGGTGGTACGCATGAGGCATTCTACCTGGCCATTCGTCGCCGGGTGAAACGGCGCGGAGGTGATGTGCCGGATGGCGTTGATGTCAATGAATGCCCTGAATTCGGCGGACGTGAAGCAACTAGCATTATTGCTAACAAGCGTGTCAGGTATACTGAACAAACTGAACACCTTGCGCAATTGTTTAATGGTTGCGGCCGAGGAGGTGTTCGCAACTGGGATAACCTCTAACCACTTGGAATAAGCATCCACTATGAGGAGAAAAAGCGATCCTCTGAAGGGGCCCGCGAAGTCAATGTGCACGCGGGACCACGGCCCCTTTGCCACATCCCATTCCCTGTGCGGAAGTCGGGCCTCTTCGGGCTGGGAGCTTTGGCAACTCTCGCAAGTGCCCACCATGTGCTCGATATCGGCGTCCAACTGGGGCCACCAGAAGTAGCTCCTGGCCAGTGCCTTGGAGCGGACAATCCCAGGGTGGCTGACGTGCAGCAGCTTGAGCACCCTTGCTCTCAGGGACTCAGGGACGACTACCCGCTGGCCCCACAGGAGGCAACCCCTCTCCATGGACAGTTCTAACTTTTTCCTTAAAAATGGGGCAAATTCCGCCGCCGGGGAGGGAGGATGTTGGCCACCCTTTCTGCACCCATGAGCTAACCAGAGCCAACGTTTTGTCCCTGCCAGTCGCCTTGGCAATCTCTGCGGGCACTATGGGGGGTGAATCCAGGACCTCTATCATGAGCACTTGGTGGTCTTGTTCCACCTCGCACACGTGGCTGCCCATGTGGGGGAGGGGTGACCTCGACAGGGCGTCCGCGTGGCTTATGTCCTTTCCAGGGCAATACACCAGCGCGTTCTGGTACGCGTTTAAAAAAATGGCCCACCTGAGCATCCTAGGGGACAGAATCTGTGGAGTGAGCTTGTCTGTGGTGAAAATGCCTAGCAGGGGCCTGTGGTCAGTCACGATGGTAAAGGGGCGGCCATAGAGGAAGTCGTGGAACTTCTTCATTCCAGCAATTATCGCTAATGCCTCCCTGTCTGTCTGTGCATAGTTACGCTCTGCCTTAGACAGGGACCTGGAGTAGAACGCCACCGGGGCCTCCCGCCCGTTTTCCAACACGTGGCACAGGACCGCCCCCACCCCCACTGGAGATGCATCACATACCAGGACCACTGGTTTCTTGGGGTCAAAATGGGTTAATATGGCGTCTGAGGATAAGAGTTGTTTCAGCTCATTGAATGCCCTCTCCTGGCTCTCGCCCCATTTCCATGCCTCGTCCTTTTTTAGCAACTTATGAAGCGGCTCCGCTACCGACGCCTTCCTAGGCAGGAAGGAATGGTAGAAGTTTAAGAGCCCCAGGAACGACTGCAATTCGGGCTTGGAGGTGGGGCGAGGAGCATTTTGAATGGCGGCCACCTTTGATTCGGAGGGTTTAATGCCTACAGGGGTTACCTGGAAACCCAGGAACTCAACCTCTTTTGCAAAGAAGACGCATTTGTCTTTCCGCAACCTCAACCCCGCCTTTTCAAATACTGTCAGTACTTTGTCTAGCCTCTCAGCCAATTCTGACTCACTCCCCCCTGTTATCAATACGTCGTCAAAATATGGCAAGACCCCCTCCAGACCCTTTAAGAGACGTTCCACTAATGATTGGAAGATGCCTGGCGCTGAGTTCACGCCAAACTGTAGGCGCGTCACCTGGAACGCCCCCTTATGAGTGACTATCGTCTGCGCAGCAGCTGCAGCTGGGGTTACCGAGAGCTGCTGATAAGCCTGCGCCAGGTCAAGCTTTGTGAAACACTTTCCCCCATGTAACCTGGCCAACAGGTGGCTGACTACCGGCACCGGATACGCATTTGGGCGTATCGCCTTATTAATGATACATTTGTAATCAGCGCATATTCGAACCTCCCCGTTGGCCTTAAGCGGTGTTACAATCGGAGTTTCCCACTCCGCGGAATCAACAGGAACAAGGATCCCCTGGTCCACCAATTTGTCCAGTTCCGCCTCTATTTTGTCCTTGAGTGCAAAAGGCACTCTTCGCGGTTTGAGTCTTATTGGGCGGACCTCCGGGTCCAGGTCGAACGCGACTGGGGGCCCCTTGAATTTTCCGAGTCCCTTCTTGAACACTTCGGGATGCGCGTTACACACCTCCTGCATTGGGTCAGTCCCCACGGCATGCACCCCCCCCAATGAACAAACCCAGGGGCTTAAACCATTATGTCGCGAGGAGGCAATAACTCCCCCCTTTGAGAACAACCAGGTGAAGTTCTGCGGCGTGTTGCTTGTATTGGACCTTGAATTTTCCAACCCCCAACACCGGAATGCTATTTCCCTGCATGTCCCGCAGTGTAGACCTCAGTGCTTTGAGCTTGGGCCGCACGTTGGGGGAAATTCCCAAAAACTCCCTCTGGGAAATGATGGAGTATGAGGAACCCGAGTCTATCTCCATCTTAACGGGGACCCCTTGCACCAGTACCTCTACAAAATAACGTGGGTGTCCTAAGGACACGCTGTGGACTGCTGTGTCGTCGTCGCTGTCGTCGGAGATGCGGCCCACACCGTCCTGCTTCCTCGAGGGCCGGACGCCTTCCTGGTTCTTCGGTGAGCAGTCTGTTGCGCCTTTCTGGTCTCTGCACCGCCGTCTGCAAACCTTGGCTATGTGGCCTCAGCGGCCGCAGTTGTGGCACTCGGCCTTCCTGAACGGGCACTTGATGCGGTCATGGGCTGCCCCACAGCCATCACAACGCCGGCCATCCTTCCGCACCTTCCGGATGTCCTCGTCCTCGCTGCTCTCTGTGGAGGAGTGTGGTGCCCGCCTGGCCGCTTGCACCGAGCCCGCTGCCTTGTCAGGTTGTGGGGGCCTTGATCTGAACCCCTTAACCCCGGCCCTTGTGGCTTCCGCCACCTGTGCCTCCTTCATGACCTCTTGCAGCATCGGGGGCGGCTCCTGGACCTCTTCGTCCCACAGGCCGCACAGCATGCGGTCCCTGAGGGTGATTTCCAGGTTCTCCCACTTGCATGGGCCGGCGGCCAAACGGAGGGCCGCTGCAAAGGCAGCCACGGACTCACCAGGCGCCTGGACTCTCTTCCAGAATGCGTCCCGAGCTGAAAACATTGAGACCGAGGGCTGGAAGTGGTCGCGCATCGCTTTCAGGAGCTGCTTGACCGGCACTTCGTTCACCTTCTTCGGAGACACCAGGTCCACCAATACCTTCATGGCGGGGAACCCGAGCATCCTGATGAGAATGGCCCTCTTCTTCCCCTCGTCTGAGATGTCGGACACCATCAGTGCGCTTTGGAAGTCCATCTCGAACAGCTCCCATTCTTCCGGTTTGTTGATGTTGAAACTGGCCTGCATTGTCTTGATTCCGTGGGGATCCATGATCCCACCTTCGTCGCCAATTTAGTGTATGAGAACCAAGACAATAGAAACATCCGAAAGGTTGGCTTAACACATCTTTATTGCATGATGGTCCGGGGGAACATGTGGTAATGGCGGATGAACAGCTCAATATATACTGTGGCTATACATTTGAATGTGGCTCCTCGATAGCCCATTGACTACTGTCTGCATGACGTCACTCCCCGTCATGCCCTTCTTGTCCAGGTAAGGTGGTGGCGGGAATCTTCCCGCGCGGTAGGTATTTGGGGAATTGGAACCATGTGAGCTGGGCGCTCGCTATTGCCCCTAGTGGACACTAGCTCGCGTCCTAATACAGAAGGTTACAGTGTTGCAGCTGGTGATTGTTATATCCACTCATTCGAGTGTTACATTACTTAAAGGCACAATATTCCAAACACAACAATCTATCCATCTCATCTTTGGACGCCCCCTTCTTCTCTTGCCCTCCACCTTTCCCAGCATCAAGGTCTTCTCAAGTGAGTCCTCCCTTCTCATTTGATGTTCAAAGTACTTTAGCTTCATCTTCACTATTTGTCCCTCCAATGAACAGTCAGGTTTGATTTCTTCCAGTATTGACCTATTTGTTCTCTTTGCTGTCCAGGAGACTCTCAGGACTCTCCTCCAACACCACATCTCAAAGGCATCTATTCTTCTGCGCTCAGCCTTCCTAATGGTCCAGCTCTCACACCCATACATTACCACTGGGAATACCATTGCTTTGACTATGCGAATTTTTGTTTTCAAGGTGATGACTCTGCTTTTCACCATATTCCCAGGTTTCTCATTGCTTGTCTCCTCATAATCAGTCGTCTTTTTATTTCATAGCTACAGTCACCATCTGCAGTGATCTTAGATCCCAGGAAAGTAAAATCTGTCACTGCTTCTACTTCTTCCCCATCTATTTTCCAGGGACTGATTGGACCTGTTGCCATTATCTTGGTTTTCTTGATATTGAGTCTCAAGCCAGCTTTTGCACTCTCCTCCTTCAATCCAATCAAGAGGTTCTTTAGGTCTTCCTCACTTTCTGCCATTAGGGTGGTATCGTCTGCATATCTCAGATTGTTGATGTTTCTCCCAGCAATTTTGATCCCATATAGTGATTCCTCCATCCCTGCATTGCGCATTATGTGCTCTGTGTATATTATTATTATTATTATTATTATTATTATTATTATTATTATTATTATTATTATTATTATTATTATTATTATTATTATTATTATTATTATTAATTGTACCTGATCTTTGAAAAAAATATGCTTTGAATGTGTTTCACCTTTATATCCAGGTGTTCTATCTGTTTTCTCATAGAGATTGGGGCATACTTCTAACTACTCTGTAATATTTTGTCATCTAAATAGCTCAAAACCTGTAGCCCCTGGGATGTGATAGGTTGGTTCCAAGGCAGAGTCACTTCCATGATTGAAAGGCCTCTTTTCAGTAGCAGAATGCATTTTCTGAAGAGGGGTTGTTGTTGTTGTTGTTTTTTGGGGGGGGGAGAATGTTCTTATGAAGCAGTCCTCAGTCCTTAAAATATTAGTAGACCTACAAAAAAATCCATCTTTAAGTTACCAAAAGACTCTTCATTGTCATTGCAACCATCTAATGTGACTGTCCAATAGCATTCAGCAATTACTTTGCAGTCTCAGCACTCAACTGATCAGGACCTGAATGATCAGCGATGCATATGGGAGATATTGGTCTCCCACCCCAATTACACAACCAGGAAGTAGAAAAACTGTACAAATATGTTTTCCCCCAACAGGAATAGCCACTTCACTTAAGGAAGTCGCCACTTTTAAATACAGAAAGATCAAGTGATGGCCATACTTATGTGAATTTATATTTATGCAGCACAATCCTAAATATGTTTAACCAGAAGTCTCTGATAATTCAGTGGAATTTCCAAAAAAGATTTGTTAGCAATTACACCTTACACTTGACTGATATATTTAAGCAGCTGGATTTGTTAGAGAAGCAAGATGACAGAGACACCTGCATGTGGCAATATGTGTGTACATAGGTTTGTTGCTCCATTTACAAGTTAATTATGTCAATACACATCTTTTCAAAAGAAAATATACTCTCATAGACAACTTGCAATGTTAGAATTGCTTCTCTTTTGCTGCATTTCAAGCTGCATACAATGCTAACCTATTGTAATCTTGACTTCCTTCATATGTACTCATCTTCTGATGAGCATTGCATTCAGCAGACTTTGGTTGACAAAAAGATTCATTAAAATTGCTCAACTATTTAAGTAATGGCGGCTATTCTAAATTTGCCTAGTCAACGCTTCCCAAAGAAGCAATATGCTTGCTTGTTTGTTAATATTATTTATGTATCACTTTTCTCCCCATAAATTGGCTCACAATTGAAATCATACAATTATAGCAAGTTAAAGTACTGTGCAAGTGTTGGTGCTGCTACACCCAGAATATTGTAAATCATAGAATGAAGGAATGGCTCTTCTGTTTTGTACAACTCAATTTTTCATAATCATTTCAAATAAGAAAGTAAGTCATCTCGATTAGCACTTTAGTACCCTTCTGGGAGAACAACAACATTCAGTATTGTTCCAAAAGTGAAACACAGATTATAAACACAATGATTCCTGACAATTCCGCAACAACATAAACCATATTGTTTTCATTCCCCATTCTTGTTCTCTCTCATTCTGCAGATAATGTACCTACCCTAGCTATGGTTATTGTTCTGGTCCTTTAGTACTGACAATTCACCCCTGGGATCAGAGACTTCCTATGGACCCTTAGATATCTGCCTTGCGACCAGAGGGATGTAGTCATAATAAGAAGTTAACTAGTTACACCCACAAGTAAAATAATATTCTAGGGTTGTGATATTTTTGTTTGTGTACCTATTCAAATGGTGGAGCTGGCTGGATAATTCAGTGGTTTAGGTACCTGATTGGAGAGCCAGCAACTGGGAGTTCAATTCTCTATTGTACCTCTTGGGAGAAGAGCCAGCCTGTGTAGTCATAGGCATGCTGCAAAGTCCCAGGGATGTATCCAGAAGAAGGGAGTAAAAAATCATTTTATGGATTCTCTACCTAGGAAGCACTGAAAAGGGTTGTTGGCACAAAACATACAAAATATAAGGTATTTCCTTAATAAGTTGATCTGATCATAGTGGGGTAAGGACTTCCCTCTTCTCTGCCTCTTTCTGACCTTAATCAACAATTCAGTTGGCCATTCCTAGCTTTTTATTTGAAGCTAGCAGTTCTATTTTTGATCTAGTTCTCTACTATCCCATTATGGATTTCAAATGTTGATACCATGTGCTAAACATCTGATTCTGTCATCTGTCTGTCTTCTGTGTATCTGACTATCTACCCACCTCTGTGCACAACACAAGCACAAATGGACTGATGGGCTCACAGGAACTTATTGGAAATGTTTTTCATGGCAGTTTATTGATGTCTTGCCCATATTGGTTTTGTACCAGAAAATTGTATTCCTAGAAATAAGAGTAGCAAAGTGTATTTGTGTGTGTGCTGCAAATCTCATTGAATGGGTATGAGACAAAATGAGAGACAGAGAGAGACAGGGTGTGCACACCAGGAATTATCTATGCATAAAGAAATTAAAAGAGTTTTTTTCCAGAGCAATTGAAGCCCATCTCTTGAACAATGACGACAGCTCCTCATTTTCGACAACAATAGAGGGCACGTAGGAGTCAGCTCATTAGAATATCTGTGGCTTTTTTCTGTTCTCTCTGCATTAAGCCCCCATAATGTCAGTTGTCACTTATTAATGACAATTAACTAGTAATCAGTAGTGAGACTCTTCGAGGTGGTCCTTGCCTGACAGGTGAAGAAAGAGAACATTGCGTAGTGCTATGCAGTGACATGGAACCTTCAAAGGGAGCACGGCATTTCCATAAATTATTTCAGAAGAAAAATTCTTTTATATATTGCCTTTAAAGCTCTAGGATCTTTAACCCTACAAGGACTATGTGGATTTTTGCTGGCCTCACACTCATTCTCTCCTGACTGTTGTTATTGCAATGAAATCTGAAGACAAGCAGACATGATCCTCAAATCAGGATGTGGTTCAAGCCCTAGACTAACTATGAATCCACCCAGTGGCCTTATGAATGCTACCAGCTTATGCAGGAAACACAAGCTGCCACTTTAGGACCCCGGAAGATCATCAAAATAATAATAAAATGTTGCAATTTTTTCTTTATGTGTATATTTATTGTATTCATACACTTTTGAACTAGATGAAATACATGTTGCTGAAATGACTCCACAACACTTATTTATTTATTTATTTGCATCTCACGAGTGGATATTATACAGCTTCCTTAGATCATCAGCTATCTTCAGAGTTAAGCCGAGGTTAGGAGGGTTTTCTGTGGCCCACAGTATGTTCTGAATTTCCTTCTTCTGGCGTAGAGAGGTCCAACCTTTGAGAAGCTGTCATGTCATTAAACAAAAACAAAGCTACCACAACAACAGCAAGAAAAAGAAGCATAGCCACAGGAATCACTATGGGTATTCTCTTTCTGATATTGGCAAAGAGGGAAGACATCATGGAATTGGGTGAAATGTATGACAGTTGTGGAGCACAATACATTGTTTGGTTCAACTGCAAGCAAGGGGAAGTAAGTGATACAAATGAAGAAGGGCATCTACCCTGCCAATTTGAGTCCAGCTTTTGGTTACTCCCTTTGAATCTTCCTGTGCATGCATGAGTGGGATCGCTCTAACCTGAATCATACTAACAATTTACATAATTTATTATGGTGTGTATTTTTTAAAAAAAATGCGCTGGAGGGGCATAAAAAGAAATACATACAACACACACCTTATTATCCTTTTCCAATCCATGAGTTATTTTCATCTCACTGTCTTGTAAAGGGGTGCAGGCAGTTTCCTAGAGATGTGTATCTCCTGGCTGTTTTCTTGCATGTGCTTATCTTGACAGAGCTGGAAGGCAACCAGGCTTGTATGATGTCATCTGCAATTTTTAAATGTTATTCCACCATATGAAGCTTTCTTGGTAGTTCAAATCACATAAATATCAAAATACATATACAAATAAAAAACATATCAACTCTGTGTGTGTGAGAGAGAGAGAGAGTGAAAGAGAGAGAGAGAGAATATAGGGAGTACCCAACCTTTTTGCGCTTTGGGCCAGACCACGCACCTCGGACAGCTGAGAGGGCTGGTCACATGGTTCCTCCTGCTGTAAATGCTGCCATATAATGCATCTACGGCTATCGTAAATGCCGCGGGTGCATTTACAGCAGTGTTTATGCTTACATGGCACATTTTATGGCTGTTGTAAATGGTCTGCTTCTATTTCCAGTAGTGGTGAGGGCAACAGCAGGCCACATTAAATGGTGCCATGGGTCAGGTCTGGCCCAAAGGCCAGAGGTTGGCCACCCCTGAAGTAAATGCAGCATTAAATCGATATCAAATTAAGATCAGGTTCAAGAAAAATGCAAGAACACACTGACGGTAAAAGTTGGCAAACCTAACATGATTAAAAATCACAGCATAATTGAAAAGATCTGTGAAAAGAGTTATATAGGTAGGTACCAGATGGGCTACTTTGGGAAAAGAATTCCACATTGATGCACATTTACTGAGAACAATCCACTTGTAACCACCCAGGACATTCCCATTGTCATGGCAAATTAGACAAGAGTATTGAATGAAGATTGCAGATATCAGGTTGATATGTGTGAGAAGAGACAAAACATGAGGTACAGATGAAAAGCTTCTGTCATTTTCTCCTCTCCAGGGAGGCAATGCTAAGTAAGTTTCCTTTACGTACAAGAACTGAAATGTCAAATGCCTTTTCCCTACCTTATTTCATTCAGACCCGTGGTTCCCAACATGGGGCACATGCCCCACAGGGGGGCAATTCGATTTTTTTAAAAGGGAGCAATTCAAGAATGAGTTATTAATAGTGATTTTTCTTTGCATTTCTTATGGTTCTAGGTGCCTCATACACAGTATATAATATTGTGATGCACACATTTTTAAAATTAATATCAGAGTGTAGGTGGGGCATGGATAAAAAAAGGTTGAGAACCACTGATTTAGACAAAAGAGCTATGCTAGCATAATGCAAAACCACGTTTGTGTTCTTGGCTCTCCCTCTCTTCTTAACCCTTCATGCATGACACTTAATGACTTCCAATTTACACCACAGCATTCCTGTGAAGAAAAGCAATGGGAGTGAGGATACAGTACTGTGTTTTAAGTATGATACAAGCACCATCATTTTAATGTATGATTCATGTAGTGAGAACTCTTCCCTGTTTCTGCTAACTTGGTGTAAACCCATTTAAGGTTCAATCCAGATGTGAAGGGGAATGCATATTTCTGCTGATCAGCTGGTTTTCTCTTCCTCAAGAGAATTTCTCTACAGATATGTGCCTCAGGAATCAGACTTACAAATTTAAGCCTGTATTTGCCTTTAAAAGTGCACTCATAAAAGAAAGCATGCTAAATGCCAGATGTGCAGCTGAGGATGTGATGAAGTTTATAAAATCATGAAGTTTATAAAATCATGCACGGTGTGGACAAAGTAGATAAGGAAAAACTGTTTTCCCTATCGCATAACACTAGAACTAGGGGACACTCCATGAAACTTTTGGGTACTAGTTCTCAAACAAATAAGAGAAAGTACTTTTTCACCCAGAGGATCACTGGTCTATGGAACTCCCTGCCAGAAGAAGTGGTGACAGCTGTCAGTCTTGACAGCTTTAAGAAAGGATTAGACAAGTTCATGGAGGACAAGAGTATCAATGGCTATAATTATGGATACTTAAGGACAACCTCCGGGTTGGAGAGATAGGCAGGATATCTCTCAATGCCATTTCCAGGCAATCCTAAGCAGGTGAAGGCATCTCCTTGGGAATACCCTGAAGGAAATGGTGAGCCACTGTGTGAGACAGAATGCTGGACTGGATGGGATGTGGCCTGTTCCAGCAAGGCTGTTCTTATGTTCTTATGTTTGTTCTTATGACAAACAGAAGCCTTTCAACACTTGAAGGGACACCTCTTCTGAAAACATGCTAAGCAAATCACTTAATTTGACATGGCCTAGTGGTTTGATGACCAGAAGATCAGCAGGTCAAGACCCGGGTGCTGCACGACAGAGTGGGCACCCATCTTCTATGTCAGCTCCTGCCAGAAGATAAATGGGTACCATTTCAGCGGGAAAGGTAACAGTGTCCCATGCACTATGGCATCTAGTCATGCCTGCCCCATGACCATGGAAAAGTCTGCAGATAGAGCTGGCTCTTTGGCTGTAAACAGAGATGACCATCGCCCCCTAGAGTCAGACATGCAAGAGAGTCCTTTCCCTATACCTTAAGGGTAACTTTAAAAGGGACTGCAGTGGCTCAAGTGGATAAGACGCTGACTGGGAGGCGGAAGGTCAGCAGTTTGATTCCCAAGTACTGCAGGACGTATTGAGCTCCCGTCTTTGTCCCAGCTCCTGCCAACCTAGCAGTTCGAAAGCAAGAAATTGCAAGTAGATAAATAGGGACCACTTTGGTGGGAAAGTAACAGCATTCCATGCGCTCTGGTGTCTAGTCATGCCTGCCACATGACCATGGAAACGTCTGCAGAAGCAGACAATGCTGGCTCTTCAGCTTTGAAACAGAGATGAGCACTGCACCCTAGAGTCGGATACGACTGGCTTTCGAGCAAGGGAAACCTTTACCTTAAGGGTAACTTATGATATTGTAGCATTGTTAAGAAAGTTACGCATCACCAACAATAGCCTTCTTGTGCTAAATACCCACACCATTGATAAAACATACCGTGTCATTTGCCAAAGATTATTGTTTTATGAAAGAAAAGATAATACTAAATAATAGGATAATTAAAAATCAAGAACAAAATACAGTTCTTGTAGTTTTATAGCAGTGGCTTTCTCTTTACTTATTCTTTCATTCATTTAATAAAGGGATTCAAAGCAGCTCATAAAATATTGAAAAGCCTAACATTAAGAGAGTTTTTTTAAAATACAAAAAAAGCAATAGTATAAAACAATTAAATATATCCGCATGTTGTATAATGTGATATTGGGTATCTGAGAATTTGTTATTGCTTTATTGTATTAGTTATAGATGTTGTATTTATTATACTTTGTATTTTTTCTTCTGATGTATGCCACTTTGGGTTGCCTTATGGTAAGAAAAGTGGGGTATAAATAAAACTTTGATTCTGTCATGGACAGTTTGTTTCCTTCTATGGAAAATGATCATTATTGAAGTGAAAAAAGCCACCTGAAACCTTAAGGCCTTTTTAAATGGCATATTTTTGTCCCTCTACCTACCACTCTCCTCAAAATTTGCAGAAGGATGGCAAGTTGCTGATTTGTTCTGCCAATTCTAATTGTTTTGTTGAAGGATAGCTTTTTGTGTGTGTGACATTGAGCTTGTAACTGTGCTTCCATGACAACAAATAAGATGTTATACATTGGAACCTTGCGGTGACAAATGAAGTCTAACCAGGGCTTAAAGAAAAATGTTCATGTTACATTTAACAGAACAATCAGGGGAAAAGAATGACAGCAGAAAATGTGGACAAGCGTGTATGCTTGTCTGTTGCCTAAGTGTCTGTGCCAGTTTTAAATTGGAAACCCAAAGGACGAGCCCTTTGGTGCGGGCTTCTGCCGTGGCCAACTTTTTCTGGGATTTAAAGTCATGGGATTCATTCAGACGCTGAAAAGGCATGAGGAGAAGATTGTTGAAAAGGGCATAAGTGTTTTCTTTGTGTGCACAGCTGAGTCTGGAACACACTCCCTTGAGTAATAACGTATTCCTTTCAGAATCACAAGATTTCTTCTGAGTTCACAGTAACCTGGAATTTAAAATACTGTATTCTGAAAAGAGGAATCTAGCAATTTTAGCACTAAAACACAATAATTAAAAAAAATTGAACTGATTTCCCATTGATAATGTATTATATTTTCCCTGAACTGATTTAATACATTCTCAGCACTGAAGTGAACAGCTTATAAGTACAGAAACCAAATAAATGAAATAAAATGCCCAGAGTACAATTTGGCCATGGCATCCATGGACACACGGCAACCCCCTTTTTTGAAATGGGGGAAGTAAACGAATGCATTGATTCCTGGCATCAAAAGTTATGCTTGCAGGGAAACAGCTTTGCCTTGGAAGAAGTTGAGCTTCAGTATTTCACTTAATTGATAGTTGAGTGACAACCCTAGCAATCTATGACAATGTATGAATGTTATGTGCCAATCAGGTTGCTTCCAACCTATGATGAACATATTAATGACTTCAAAAGGCTCCGGTCATCAAGAACTCTGCTCAGTTTTTGCAGACTAAGGGGCATGCCTACTTCATAGCTGTCAAGTATCCCTTATTGGCCAGGAAAAACCCTTATTTTACCCTCTTTCCTGCCATCATCCCTTATTAATTAGACTGCAATGCCCTATTGCTGCCATTGGAGGGCAGCACAGGATAAGCATAGCTGTCAAGTATCCCTTATTTGCCTGGAAATTTCCCTTATTTCCAAATCCATAACTTGACAGGTATGGCCTTCTTTTACTGACTAATCCATCTCATGGTAGCTCTTTTGTCTTTTCCAATTGTCTTCAACTTCTTCTAGCACTACTGTTTTGTCTTCTCATGATACACACTTACAATAGTCATTTTAGTTTCCAGTAAGCGCACAGTGATTTAATACAGAGCCTATTTATATATATTTCTGGTGATTCGTGGAATCTATAAAATTCTCCTACACTATATGCTGCATGAATTTTCATCATCAGCATTGTTCATTGTTTTCACATCCATAAATATTAGTCTTCCGTCTTTCCTCATGTCAGAGCATTGCACCATCTAAAATTATGGATGTATATAAAATATAGGTAAAAATTTCAAACAAATTGTTACAATAATTAATTTTGGGACTGACATGATCTGAATGCTATTAATCTTGGTCTCCAGAAATCCATCCATACTTAAAAGCATTTTTCCTATTTCTTTCAAAACACTTTCAAGACCTTTTCAAGTCTTAACCATCTTCCGACTTCTTGGTTATAGTGTCCATTTTGCTTAATAATTTGTTTAAGGTATAGAAAAATCTTTAACAATTTTGATTTCTTCATTTGCCTCACAAAAGTTACATCATTTCTCTGTTGCTTTTCTTAAGAAACAAATTTGAGAATTTTTGAGATATTTTCACAGTTGAAGACTGATTCCCTTTTTATTTTGAATATTGGAGAATATGTATGTATTCATTTCTGAGGAAATTTCTCCACCACAAAATAAAATGGACTAGACTCAGTATCCCACACGCACATCATAGGTCACATATTAACAGAATACTAGTTCCTGGAGACTATAAGTGGAAAATCAGCAACCAGATTGAAAGACTCCCTCCCACTTCTTCCTAAACTGATCTGAAGTGATCCCCTTTACTTCATTGACCAGCACTACCCATGTTTTTATGGTATTTCCCAGTTCAATGGTTCCACTTTAAACCAAAGAGTTTAACACTTAGCTTAACAAGGGGTGCAACCACTGACCTTTTAGTGTGGGCTGGTGTATTCTAAATAGGGTTGCTTGAGGTCAGGGGAAGGAGTGATATGCCATTTGGTGTGATCCTCATATCAATCTCAAGCAGCTCTATTTCATCCTGCCACTTCTGCTATCAATTGAACACTTCACCTGTTTCTCTGTGGAGGGGCAATGGGAGTGATTTTTTCCCAGGGCTAGACTATCATCAGCACACGGAATTACTTAGATTAAATTTGTAAAATGTTCTTTGCATTGATAAATTGATCTCAACTGTGATTTCAACTAGCACTTCATACAAAGGAAACTTTTTTTAAAAAAAAATTAATCTAAGTGATTCAGTGCAACAACAATGATCTAGCACAGGCAAAAAATAATTTCACTTCCCCTGTTACTCCACACAAAACCAAGCAAAATGTAAAAATTGAAAAAACAACTTATTGAAAATAAAAGGTAGCTTGCGCTGTTATTGAAAGGGAAAAGGCACAAGAAATACTGAATGTTTTAACAGAACACAGTGAAAGGCTTGCAGTATATACACCAGCCTTGAGGCATTTCTAGTTTCTTTCTTCATGAGTGACTTGAAAAGGTTATGCGGGTCACTGTCTTACAGAAACTGCTGTTAACAACAATAATAAAAATACCCTACTTTCCTGAAGATATTTTGGAATAAAAGCACAGATTCATAGATGTATTTGTGCATACCTACATACATGTATGAAAACAGATGTGCAATTTAATCCTCATTTAAATGAAACATCACCCTCCCCTCCTCATCAATTATTATAAATTCAGTTTGTCCTACCTTAATAAGTACAACTGGCAATGTCACAAGTTTCAACTGTGCTACATCATCTCTTCATGTTATGCAGTTGAATAACAAAACACACAAAGAGCCTGGAGAGAATTCATACTTTACCTTGCCATCTCTACACTTCACAACAGACTGGTTCCCCAGAGATATAATTCCTGACTTAATTAAGTGGGACTCTGTTTGAATGAAGAAATGAAGAAATGAAGAATTGCCCAGTCATACTGTTCAGGATTAAAATAAACTCCAGCAGTTTTAAAAACTCATCAGAATTTGAAAATCCGTGAAGTACCTTTAAGGGTCACCTATTGTTGAACATATAGAGGTAAGGCATGGGGTGTGATAACTTTGTTGGACTGCTTCTAAAATTGCAAACAATGCTAGTTTTCAACCTGTACCATTCTTCATCAAGCTGAGCACCTTTTAGCATGGATGGTTCAGAAAAAATATCAAGTTCCAACAAGAGGATGCAGCATCTTACCTTTATTTTATTTTATTTTTTATTTTGTCTGCAAGCTCTTGTCCTTATGGTCCTGACCTTGATTGAAGTAGCCAAGACCTACCAAAGTAATTAAGTGACATTCATCATGAAATAGCAACCTATTCGGAGGTGAAGGTGGAATTTAGACAATGAAAGAAAGTCCAATTTTGGCAAGATTTTCACATGCCAAATTTCTCGTCTAGTTTAGTCATGCCTGCCATGTGTCCAAGGAAATGTCTGCAGACAGCACTGGTTCTTTGGCTATAAATGGAGATGTGCACTGAACCCTAGAATTGGATCATTAGGAAGGGTATAGAAAATAAGTCAGCAAGTGTCATTTTGCCTCTTTATAAATCTATGGTGAGGCCCCATCTGGAAAACTGTGTACAGTTCTGGTCGCCATAACTACAGAAGGATATTATGGAGTAGGAAAAAGTGCAGAGGAGGGCAACCAAAATGATTAGGGGACTGGAACACCTTCCTTACCATCTGAGGCTGCAACGGTTGGGCCTTTTCACTCTTGAACGACGGCGTCTAAGAGGTGACCTGATTGAAGTTTATAAAATCATGCATGGTGTGGACAAAGTAGATAAGGAAAAACTGTTTTCCCTATCGCACAACACTAGAACTAGGAGACACTCCATGAAACTTTTGGGTACTAGTTCTCAAACAAATAAGAGAAAGTACTTTTTCACCCAGAGGATTACTGGTCTATGGAACTCCCTGCCAGAAGAAGTGGTGACAGCTGTCAGTCTTGACAGCTTTAAGAAAGGATTAGACAAGTTCATGGAGGACAAGAGTATCAATGGCTATAATTATGGATACTTAAGGACAACCTCCGGGTTGGAGAGATAGGCAGGATATCTCTCAATGCCATTTCCAGGTGAAGGCATCTCCTTGGGAATACCCTGAAGGAAATGGTGAGCCACTGTGTGAGGCAGAATGCTGGACTGGATGGGCTGTGGCCTGTTCCAGCAAGGCTGTTCTTATGTTCTTATGATATGACTGGCTTTTGAGCAAGGGTGACTTTTACACCACCCAGGGTGGGAAACTATCTAGAGCAGTGATTCCCAACATGGGGCACATGCCTCACAGGTGGGCTTTAATTCTCAGATACTTAAGTCAGTACATTGGCTGATCAGTGTGTTGCGGAATTGACTTAGGCTTCTGGGAACTGAAGTCCCAAAAACTAAAGGTTGGGAAACACTGATCTTGAAATTCTAAATAAGGGGCATCCAGCCATCCAGCATTCCCCACCCCCACCCCATAGTGCCATTTTGAAGGCAAGGTTTCTTTCTATCTGGAGTTTGGGATTATACAATAAAATGGCACCCTCACTGTTATTATGGGTATTGTGAAGCTAAGCATAGGGAAATTTCCCATTTAAAAATGTAAACATGCATATCTTTAATTTTTAGAAAACAAAATAACTTGGAATTAGAGGAAAATGACGGTATTATTATTCACAAGTATTTACACCATGTATTATTGTTAACTAGTATCATTTTGCCTTTAGATCATTACTTTAAAAGCACAGATCACAATCTACCTCCTATTTACTGGAAAGGACATGTACAAAGCCATTGGTCTTTAAAAAAGGAAGTTCATAGTAGATCTTAAACATATAAATGGAAGAAAATGTACATATCCAGGTGACTATGAACTCACCTTTTGATTCTTGCATGGTAATGTTTCTCAAACAATTCATGTTTGGTTGTATCAAATACTGTTATGAACAATGCTTGCACCCATATCTTTATCCTTATATTATGGCTTCAGAAATTGTGTTTTATATTTTAAAAATCTCCTGGTTCAGAGTTTTGCCCATTTCAAAAGAAATGACTGTCACAATTAACCAAGCCCAAAGCACACAAGTCCTGTTTTACCATAGCATTTAATCAACTAATTCATTTACAAATTAAAAAGCAGCTCATCCATTTGAAGTCTAGTTGTATCCATCAATCCAAGTCATATTAGCAGCATCTGAAAAGTAAACCTCTCAGAGGTGCTCCTAGTGAATACCCTTTCAAAAGGTGTAATGGATAGTAGATGTCTAGCTTTCAGATGCATTAATTGTCACAACACTCATAGCATAGAGCGCTGAAGGCCCTGACAGCTCTATTTTACATTGTAAGTGACATCTGCATTGAATGGAACAGAAGTAAAGATTAAGGGAAACACCTGATGTGATAGCACTCAGCTTTACTTCAAAATGTAATATTTAAAAAGTACAGGTCTGTCTTCTTGTATTCTAAGTAAGAACTAATGTTAAACCCTCAGAGGGCCATTACAGCTGAAGAATGGCAGGGGGAGAAGTACATCATACTCTCTCCCCTTCTTTGGCTAAGTATCTCCAGATACTAAATCAGGGTTTGCCAACCTTTTGACGTTGGAGGCTGGATCATGCTCTGTCAGTCAGGTTGTGGGCCAGATTAGTGGTTCAGCTTCCACCACCGGAATAGGCCATGGACTCATTTATAGCTGTTGTAAACGTGTTTACAACAGCCGTAAATGAGTCCATGGCCAATTCTGCCGGCGGACTCCTGGCCAGCGTCCTCTGGCCAGAAGGAACGGACTGCAGCTGCAGGAGGCAGCAGCTGATAAAAGACATGCTGCCGCCATCGCCGGACCCGACCGGGAGGAATGGACTGCAGCTACTGGTGGTTTTTTCTTTTGCTATGTAATGTTTCTATGATGCATACTGATCTATTGTATGGTATTTTATTGTTTTGTCATACTCTATCCTATTGTATTTTTGTTGCACTGTAATATTTGATATTGGTGGGTTCTGTGAGCCGTCCTGAGTTGGTTTCTCTGAGTAGGGCGGCATACAAGTTCAAAAAATTAAATTAAATGAATGAATGAGGTCATGGGCCAGTTGATTTGGTGCTGTGGGCTGTATCCAGCCCACAGGCCATAGGTTGCCTGCCCCTGTACTAAGTTGAGACAGTTGCTGCTAGCTGGACCATGTAAGAAACGTAACCTGAACAGTAACCAATTGATTAAATTGAAAATACTAGATTTATATTGGTGGGTCATTATCTTATTTTTCCCAATGTGCATCATTATTTTTCTTGGGAAAGATCTCAGTTGTGCAGTCTTCTACCTGCCTTCTAAGTCACATTACCCAGTATCACTTCATCCACTGAATACCTGAGTTATGCTGCCTTTTCTAAACACTGTCCAGTCTCTCTCAGTATTTTTCAGGCAGCTTTTGAAAGGTAATATTTTTAAAAAGACAGAAAATGAATGCAGAGATATGTCTGTAATCACAGGGATGCCATTACCAAATTAACACTGTGATGCATGAAAGAATGTATTTTTATCAAAAACTTTCCTTTCCTACTGAAAATAACAAGATGTGGCTATATACCTGTGTGTATGTATGCATTCCTTGTGAGAGAGCTATCTACTTATGTGTAGATTTTCAGCTGGGAAATAGCAGAGGTAAAGAATTAAACCATCCTTCTACTGTAAAGGTCTCCCTTGCTTGAAAGCTAATTGTGTCCAACTCTAGGGGGCAGTGCTCATCTCTGTTTATAACCAAAGAGCCAGCGCTGTGTGTGTCTGCAGATGTTTCCATGGTCATGTGGCAGGCATTCTTAGACACCAGAGTGCACGGAATAATATTATCTTTCCCGTTGAAGTGGTACATATTCATCATCTTGCAGTTTCCTGCTTTTGAACAGCTAGGTTGACAGGAACTGGGACAGACAGGTGCTCACCCCATCATGCATTATTCGGGTCTCAAACAGTTGACTTGCCAACCTTCCAGCTGTCAAGCTCAGCATCTTTGCCACTAAGCCCTTCTACTGTGCTATTCTGGGAATTCCCAAAGGTTGGGAAACACTCCTTTAACCCCTCAGCATTCTTTCTCAAATGGGGCCAATAAAATAAACGGCTGGTCAATTAGTACAAAATAACATACAGCAAGGCAAAACAAAATTAAGAATGCCTTACATTTCTCTGATAAACGGAATGCTCAGGTCCTAACGGGCAAAGTTGCATAATTGTGTAGCCATCAGCCTCTGCAAACCATTGAATTAACCCCCTGAGATATCACTAATGCACAAATGACAGAATGGAGAATTTTAGACTATGCCGATAGCTCCAGAGATACTGCAGCTGAAACTACTTTCTGCTGAAATGAAGACCTCAAAGGCAATGTAATGACGACATCACAATATACATAAATCAAGAACTGCATGTGGGTTTATTTTACATTTGAGAAAACAGTGGATTTAATTGTGTGAACCAAAAATGTACTGTACAATATTAATGATAAAACATTAAAATGTATAATTCATAGTGCACTGCTTGCTTTATTTTTATTTATTTATTTTTGTCAGATAGTTCCTTTGAGTACATGCATCTGAGAAGATGCAGGTGCCAGTAAAATTTCTCTATTTAACTCAAACTGCAGGAACTAAATTTTATTCAAAAAAGTGTGGTTTTACATTATATACACAGAAATTGAATATAAAATGACAATATAAAAAGTTAAAAGAGAAAGCATACAGCCAGAAGATATAAAGGAAGTTGAACAGTTTAAAATGGTACGATACGTAACATGAATTTTTTTTTTCCAGTAAGCTGATGCCGGCAATTTACAAGGAACTTAATCCAACACTTGCCCCATTTTTTTGTTTTATTTTCATGTACCAGTGCAGCACACTATAGAAAGGTCAGCTTGTACCAAAGCTTATATTTGTAAATAACTATAAACTGCAGTATTTTACAGAAAAAAGAAATAGCATTTTTACATTGTTAAATAACTTGCATACTTTTTTGCCAAATATCAGGCAAATATCAGCATCCAAAGGGTTTGGGCATAGTGGCGACTTGGTCTGTTATTTTTATGAACATGATTGTAGTTTTCTAACCCCTTGAGTACTTGATAGATTTTCAGTGATTATTAAGGAGCTGCAATCTTCTTCACAAATCAGCTTGCATTTTAAAGGCTTTTTTTTACATTTAAAATTTATTAAGCTTAAGTTTTGTTTTTAACTCAGCAGTGTTAGGAAATGCCGTTTTAAAAAGAATAACACTCACTTGTTTTGGAAAAGGCACAGAAATGCTACTACGGTCCTCAGGGGGTTAAAAAACTGACACTATAGGGTTCTGTGACCTTTATTGTCATGGCAACTTTGTAATTTTAGGATGTTTTTTTGTTATTGTTCTCTGTGTCTTTCTTTACGGCTAAATTAACATCTCTCAATAGTGTCTCCCACTATATTCTACAAAAGATAGCTTAACATCAAGGACAGATGTCGAAAATAAAGGTCAGACTTTGACTCACAGAAAAAAAAGGGAAGAAAAGAAAAAAAGATTTTTTTAAAAACATGCACAGATCAGACAAAGAGCATATAAATATAACTACAAAATTTATGTAAGAAAAACCAAGGTCCAGATAGGCAGTTCAGCAACGAAAGTAAGACTGATTTCAGAGGCTCAGGTCAGGCCTAGTGCAGTACTATGAAGAAGTTTAGTGCAATGTTCCTGTGGTCACTTGCATACCTAGCTGCTTACCTGGACGCTAATGTTTTTCTAACTCAGTTACATAGATCAGATGGTCCTCAGGGGACTTGCCATGTGTTTTACTAAGGTGCAGTTTTACTGCATGCTTGCTCGCAAAAGTTCGGTTACAGAGCTTACACTGGAATGTGGAGCCTGAGTCCTCCTCGGCAATTCCAAGTGAACCTATAGTCTTATTTGAGAGTACTTTTGACACATTCTGCTGTTCTTGAATCTGATTTAGTGGTAATTTGGACAGGTCCTTTAAACTGAACCCTAAATGTGTCTCCAGGTGATTTATATACGTTGATGCAGTCCTGAATTGAGAGGCACAATCATTGCAAAAGAAAACAGGATGACCTGTGTCCAAATTCTTTAAAAACTTAGTTCCACCTGTCCTCCTTAATTGATACTTCACATTGGCCAGCCAGTGGCTAATTGTGGTCATGGAAAGACCAGTAAACTTAGAGATATGTACCCGCTCCTGGGGTCCTAAGTCCGACATTATATACTTGCCTTCAGGAGTCTCCCTCAAGCTAGAAGCAAACTGGGCTTGAAGGATCAAAAGATGTTGAGGGTTCCAGTTGGACTGCCTGCCCTTCCTCTTGTGTACTGGGGACAGTTCATCCAGAGCCTCCTCAAAACTACTCCCATCTGCATCAGATTTTTCTGACACAGAAGATGGAGTTGAAGACTTGGGAGTCAAGCGCCCAGTGAGGTTCTTCACCATGTCAGAAATATCCATTAGGGCGCTTTCCCTTAGAGGGGAGGAGACAGAATCAGTCACACCAGAAACAAGAGGTTTGGCTTTGGATTTTGTTAAATCAATAGGTTGATCACTGTTCTCATAATAGTACCGGTCTATGGCATCCGTTTGCTTGGCTGGAGTTGTTGGGTAAACAGGCTTGTCCAACATACTGTTGCTAATTTTATACAACATGGCCAACGGGTCCAACGAAGGGCTTGCAGGATTGGATACTTTGCCTAAATGCGTGTTCATGATGGACTGTAAAGCACTCAGAGGGTTAATGAATGATGGTTCAGGGGAGTGATCTGTGATGATGCCCAAACTACTACAGCCATTTGTGACTTTTGCTTTAGGTAATTCGGTGCCATTAAGTGCATGAGAATCTGGTGGAGTGTCCTTTTTTACCTTCTGACCTTCTGTCTCGGGACTCTTTTTTTGTGGTGGCTGTTGTGGTGTCTGCTGTGGTAGCAGCTGCTTGTTGGCTTCCTCGGAGTTGGGAAAGTCTTTGTTTTCCTTTGCAGCAGGTGACAGTGGCTTGGCGGGCAAACATTTCTCTTTCTCTGTGGCCTTTTCTTCTTTTTTAACATTGATTTTGCCAGTGACCTTCTCCACTAGCTCTTCCATCGCAGAGACATTACTTTTGTGGGGTGGGGGTGTCAGGCTACCTGGCGAATGGATCAGCGCACTGTGTTCTGAAGACAACGATTTTACACTGCCAGCATATGACGGCTGCATTTGGACGCTCTGCACAGTTGGCTGAATGGGCTTGACAGCCCCTGGAAGCTGGTAAGCTGCATGGATACTGGGGTAGCCTCCCCATGAAGGGGCGCCATTCTGAGCCTTGCTTATTGCTGATGTCACTGTATTTTCCAGGGATTTTAATATATCAATCCCACCTTTTGGACTTTCATCCAGATCCTCCTCTCTTAGGTACTGGTAGACAGCAGTTGGCTCAAATTTTTCTGCAGAATCTTCACTCTCTTCTTTAATTTTTTTGTCATTTTCAGGAGCAATCACCTTTTCCTTCTCTGAGTCCTTCTTTTCTTCCGATGTAGTAGAGCCAGCAGGAGAATCTGGCTGCTTTTTAACATTTGCAGCTGGTAGTCTCGTGTGAGCGGTGGGTGGCAAAGGTATGGATTGTATCTTTTCCTCCACCACAGGATCCAGAACTAGCTGCTTTCCCTTTTTGGAGGCAGAATTAGTTACTTTCAGAAAATGCCCTGTGATCATCATGTGAGCGGTAAGCTGCTGCAAAGTGTCGTGTGAACTGCCACATTCCATGCATTTCAGTATCTGGGCTTTGCGGGCCTCAAACTGCCACGTATAGCTAGCACCATTTTGATAGCCATAGCGGTTGTTTGGTGTCACATAAGGGTTGGCTGCCTTCTGATCTTTTCCCGCTTCACTAAGCGTCGTCTCTGATGCGACTCCTGTTGGCTCAGGTGAGCAAGGTGAAGCTAAGTCCTGAAGTGCTCGCTTTTTGGTAGAAGGCACCAGTTTGGTGATGGCTGGTACTGGTTCCTTCAGAGGCACTTTCTGGTAATGCTTTGTTTTTATCATATGGACACTCAAATCCTGCAAAGATTCAAATGAATGGCCACAATACATGCACTTGAGCACTTTCTGGGCATCCTCTTTGCCTTCCATTTCCATAAGTGATCGCTTCCTGGGTTTTGACCACCGTCTGGTCTTTTCAGCTTCTTTATCTCGGTTGTCATCCCGGTAATGTCCAGTTTCATTCATGTGCACTGTTAGTTCCACTAGTGTATCATATGATGCAGTACAGTCTTTGCACCGAAACTTACTGGCACCGGTAAACACAGAACCATACAGTTTATTGTTTTGCCGATAAAGCTGCACTGTACTGAACAGACTAGGTTCTGGTAGAAGTCCATACGCTGAGGTCTGCTGCAGAGTTTTGGCCAACGCCGCTTGATGCCAGTCATAACCTGAGCCACCATTGTTGCTGTTACTGTTGCTAGTACTACTGACACTTGTGGTGGTACTAGTATGGGTGCTGGTACTTGTACTGATACTTGGGGTATTGGTATTCGGGCTGCTGCTGCTCATGGTATTTTCCTGCTGGATGTTTTCATTATTCTTTGATTTTTTTAAACCCAAAGCCAAAGTGGACCAGCAAGACTCTGAGAGTAAATTTGCATACACAGCTTTTATTTGTGCCAAGCTGTCCTGTGGATAGGAAGCATTGTCCGAGCCCTGGTGATCCTCCCTCTCTTCTTTGGAGGAAATGCTTTTGAAAAGTGCCAGCTGGTCGCTATTTTCACTAAATGGTGAAGCGTAACCTGCATCCTGATTTGTTGCGGTGCTGACTGGGGAGTTCTGGTAACTTTGAGCCTCTTTGATCTCTGTTTCATCATTGCACATGTACTCAGTTTCCTGGATGTCCAGAGGGAGTCTATCATCTTCAACACCATCTTCATCAATTTCTGCTGCTTTCAATTCATCCTCTGGAACATAAGCTGAAAAATAAGAGAATAAGGTAAAAATACAGAAGAGGCCCTTTGTTAATTTCATTGTCATCACTATTTCTACAGGAGTTAAGAAAGAGGCTTACATTTAGGAGTACATTCCCACATTATTATTATTATTATTATTTTTTGGGGGGGGTTATCGTGTTATATACAAACATGTCGATTCTGGCTTGGCATTCTGTTTGCAGCTAAACACCTACCATATAATATCAATAGGATTAATGTTTGACCAACATAACAACCTGGCTAGAAAAATGTTGAAAATATATTCTTTAGCTATTTCTTTTTTTGCACTGTATCACTGTAACTAATTTGGATGTTCTTGAATAAGTGGTCAGAAGGTTATGGTTTTAATTAATCACATTCCTAAACTGACAGATGAGATCACATTGTATTGTCACAACATCTTTCCAGTTACAGGTTGCTTATTGTTGTATTTTAAATGTATCTTTAATTAAGTTTTTATGTTTTATCTATGAAACTATTTTTATATCTGCTTTTAATTTGGTTATGTTAAAGCCTTTTTTGCCGTGAAATAAACATAAATATTTGATCAATAAATAAACAGTTCAAAGATATTTATAATCTGAATGCAAATCTTCCTGATTCATGTCCAACACAATGTCTAAAATCCTATTCTGAAATGCCACACACATAAGGGGAATTGTACATGCAGTTTTCACAGTGTGCAATGCAAGCACGACCAAATGAGCAACAAACAGCTGGCAAGATCTCACACAAAGATTACGCAATTTAGTGTTTACACTGTACAAGCCCTGCAAAATGCTGGCCAATATAATTCCTACCGTTGTTAAGTGTTAAACATCAACATAGAATAATTATGATCAGATTCAGTATAGTATTTCTGCCTAACTCTGGTTAAGCTTAACTATCCCTTGTTTTGAATAAACCTACATTGAAGCCACAGAATAGGTTACCAGCAAGACATAATTAACATTAGCATAATATAGTTAACATTAACCATAACATATGGCACTAAACTCTAGCTAACAGAAAAAAATGGAAGCAACATCTTTTTTGCTATTTGCAGATGTGTTGGGAGCAAAGGGAAGGAGGAGGCATGCAAGCCTGAATGTGGCTCATTTTTGTCATGATAAACTGTGTTTTATGACCTCTAGATCTGCCCTACTATAAACATCTGATAGGTGCCTAACAGCTTTCACAAGTTTTCATCTTAACATCATTTCTATGAAAACATTGGCAACTGAAGAGAATAAAAAGTCAGGAATACATCTGTAGTGGTTATAGTGTGTGTGTGTGTGTGTGTGTGTGTGTGTGTGTGTGTGTGTGTGTGTGTGTGTGTGTGTGTGTGTGTGTGTGAGAGAGAGAGAGAGAGAGAGAGAGAGAGAGAGAGAGAGAAATTGCTTGTCATAATGGAAGCTTTCCTTACCTTGTTTAACTTGCAAATTAACTTGTTTTGCTTTGTGATTGGTCACTTGTAATAAACATGGGCTTTATTTGATAGTCTGATTGCTCAGGCACAAAATTCAGAAGGAACCTCATTTTTAGAATACTAACATGCTTTCAGCTTCTAATTATATTCTGTCTGATATGGACAGGGTCTCCGAAGTGATCCCACTGGCTGACAGTAACCTCAACAGTGGTTTTATGTTCTGGAAGAACAAACAGAGATAAATATCGAAGAGACTTTGTTGTTGGCCTACCATGGATTCATTTCACAGCTCTTGATTTTAAACATACCCTATTTGATGGTGTATAAAACCCACTCCCCCCCCCTTAAAATGGACTGCGTCTTGTACTGTATATACAGGTGAAACTTGGAAAATTAGAATATTGTGCAAATGTTCATTCATTTCACTTAAAAGGTGAAACAAATATATGAGATAGACTTGCTACATGCAAAGCGAGAGATGTCATGCCTTAATTTGTTATAATTGTGATGATCATGGCGTACAGCGTACATGAGATAATGTGATGATTATGGGGTACATGAGATTGGGGGGTTGGGGTTTTCATAAACTGTAAGCCATAAGCATCAATATTATAACAAAGTAAGGCTTGAACTATCTTTGCATGTAATGGGTCTATCTCATATATTTGTTTCACCTTTTAAGTTGTATTACTGGACTGAATGAACATTTGCACGATATTCTAATTTTCTGAGTTTTACCTGTAGTGGCCTATAGTGGACTATTTTGGTAATAACAGGGTGTGTTTTATACTCCGATGTGTCTCATATGCCAGCAAATATGGTAATATATCTCTGTTTTAAACATAATATGCCTCTATTTAAAAGAAAGAAGTAAAAGCACTAAGATACATTTAAATTACATGATTATGACCAAAACAAATATGACATGTTGCTATGGTATGCTGTTTCCTTTTGGCTCATACAGCAGTGTGCTTCTGCGTAATACTATGACACGGACATCACGTAACACTTTTGGCAAGAATACATGGCAGTTAAAAATAAAATAAAATGAGAGATGAATATTTAAAAGTGACATGCATAAACTGCCATATCCAGCTTGATTACTGGCTTACAGCAAACATGAAACTTTGCTATTGTGATGCCACCTGGTGAAACAACATAATCTTACCAAATTATGTGTTCATTGGAATCAAACTATTTTTTTAAACTAACAAATGAGATATTCATGAGCAGATGGCCACTATATCAAAATACATTTATTCTTACTACCCAATTCACAGAAGTGCACCTAAGTGATAAACGTAAATTTTTGCACTGTAGTTAAAATCATTTTTGCACAGGGGTTTTAAAAAACCAAAATTTTATTTTCATTTTTAAAAAAAAACCTTATTGCTTGTGTTAACTGGTGACTCAACATGCATATCAAGGGACCAGAAAATGCAGAAAATGTTTTATTTGTTTCCTTTATATACTGCCCATCTAGAATACATACTACTCTGGGCAGTTTACATATGAACTTTACTAAATGTGAAAATATTGTGAGGGAATATTTGTTTGCATACAAAATGTATTTGTGTATTTTACATGCAACAGCTCTGACCCTGTCAAGCCCACAAACAGCAACAGGGGCATTATGTTTACAACCCCTTTCAATTATCCACCAACAACTAACAAATGAGGAACAGAAGGGTCTGAATAGCAGCTCCTACTCACCTTTCTGAAAGCCACTTTTGTATACAATATCCCTTAGATGAAAAATAAGACTTACTCAATCACCAACTAAGAAAACACATCATTTTCCATACACATATTTCCCATAGTTAGATCAAGGTGTTTATTAGCAATGCAAATCCTCATTCAGGTAAAAAAAAAATCAACAATTGCTATACTATGTAATGAAATACAGCAGCAGTAACAAAACTCCATAACCTTCCTTTTATAGCTCTGTTGTTTTTTCCAAAGGAAATGCTAATTGCTTGCTTTCAAAAGCATTTCTGACATTGTAACTGCATACAATAAAAAGGAAGCCCTATTAAGTTCTGTGGGCTTCAATCTCACAAACTGGTAGATGGGAGAAAGTTCTCAATGGATTTAGCAAGGATACTTCAGATTCAATTTGTACAGGATTGCAGAATTAGTCTTTTCGTACAAAATCATTTTTAAAACATGTATTTTTAGAAACGTATGCTAAGATGCTAATTTATTCCCTTCTGTCTCATAAATCAACACCACTCAACATTTCTGAAATCAGCTGGCCAAAAATAGGCTGCTTGCTGATCCCCTTTCACCTACCACTGTTGTACAGTACACAAATTTTCCCCTCTCTTCCTTTCCCCTCAGAGCTTTCTTCTACCCTTAATCTCTTTTTACTTTATTAAAAGCAACAAGTTAAGAAGAATGTGATTCCTAATAAACTCCTGTTGATAATGAAAAACCCTTCAAACAATACAATCTTGAACGATTTTAAGCCAGAGGAGGGATAGGATAATGTTGCACAGAATTATTAAAACAGTGCAGAGTATCATCGGCTGTCCACTCTCCACTTTAGAACAAATTTACACCATCAGGTGCCACAGAAAAGCATCAGATACAGTAGGAGACACATCACATCCTGGCCACTGCTTCATTGAGCTTCTGCCATCGGGACGGAGATATAGAACAATGAAGGTAAAAACGAGTCGTCTCAAGAACAGTTTCTTCTCCAGAGCAATTTTGGCCTTAAATGGAAACTCTGGACTCTGAAGTCATCTTATCTTATTTTAAAAATTTTAGATTTTTAATTTTTAGGATTTTAGAATTTTAAAATTTTTAAAATTTTGAAATTTTAAAGTTTTGAAGTTTTAAAATTTCAAAATTGTACTGTATGGTACTATCTTAATTGGTGTTTCTGTAGCTGTTTTAAATTAAGGGGTATGCCTTATTCAAGTTGATATATAGCAAACGAGAAATTTCATTGTTCCTGCAAGGGGACAATGATAAAAAAGATTTATCTTATCTCTTATCTTACAAAGATTCCAAAAATCAAATAAAACACAGGGGGGGGGGGGATTTTTTCCCCCAGGAAAGTCCATGAAAAAAACAGAAATGAGTATCTTCACAAATGGGCATGGATAGACTGATGCTGGCATTTTTAAAATGTAGTATATTGTCATCGGCTGCATCTCGTATTTTCATATGCATCTTTTTTTCTTGAAGCAGGGAAAATGCCACTGGCGTTAATTTGTTTAAAGTGGATCCCAGCTTGCCATGAAGTGACCCACACACTATAATCATGGAGTCATCTCCTGCGGCACATGTGAAATGAGACATGCAGGATTTAACACTGGGCTAAAATGGACTTCCATAACCTTGAGGATATTATCAAGGTGCGCCTTCACAGCTAGTCCATCTGGCATGGCCTTTTCCACCTCCATAACCACTGGGAATCAGAGTTCCTCCTTTGCTAATTTGCCGTTGGGCCAATATGATGGTTCCTCCACTGAGGAGACCATCACCCCACCTAAAGGAGGCATCTTGCTACGGTAATGAAGTAGACCGTACAACCAGTGACTCAACGCCAAGTGTTTGGCAGCAGTAAATAACCTGACTCCCTAAAGGAGCAAACGCCTATGGGCGGCATATATATCCATTTACGTACATGTGTGTGGACTTTTTATTTGTTTTATAATTATTTTGTATCTCTTAAAAAGGTAAAATGAGTGAGACTTTATCCAATCAGTCATTCTGTAGTACATTATTCATGTTTTCAGATTTTGAATTCTGCACTGTAATAGTTTCCACGGCACTCTGTAGAAGACAAAACCGAGAGAATCCTGTCATATTTCCTTCTGAATGTAGAAGCTGTCCTCTTTTCCTGGAATTAGAGACTTGGGAGATCATAGAAGCATAGAAACAGTGAGTTGGAGGGGGACCAAAAGGTTATCTAGCCCAACACCTAACCAATGCAGGGCCAAGTGTAAGGGTGCAAAGATTTACAAGGAACTAATATGGACAACTGATCCCCCATTAAAATCCCATGGTGTCAGCAACAGATTATTGTACTGAGAAAGTTCTCTGCCTCTCAAAACTGCCTACTCAAACTGAACAGGACAGCTGGCACTGTGAGACACATACATGCTGCCTGTCACTGCTTTAGTTACATACAGAACTTTGGAGCAGGGCATTTGAGCATTATCACAAACTATTGTTATATACCACCAAGTTGCTTTTGATTTTCACCTACGCTATAAATTAATAACTTCCAGAAGATCCAATCCTTAACAGCTCTGCTTAAATCTTGAAAACTAAAAGCTGTGGCTTCTTTACTGAATAAGTCCATCTAATGATAGGCTTTCCTCTATCCCTTTTTTTTCTTTAGCTGCCTTCAACTTTTCCTTCTATTAATGTTGAAATACATTAACTTTAAATTTCTGAATTATTTCTTTCACATTTTTATGCTGCAAAAAGTGCATTTCACTTGTTAAAAATGTGCATTTAACAAAGCATTCTGAAATACCATACACAACAAACCATGCTGCAGTATAGTCATTTAAACAAGTACAGTGGTACCTCATACAATGATTTTAATCAGTTACACAGGGCTCGTTGTTGTACGAAACAATTGCTATACGATGCAGGCAATGTATAGCGATTTTCCCTATGGGATGCATCGTACAACACTTTTTTTTGCTAAGTGGTTTTCCCCATTGAAAAATTGTTCTACGGATTTTTTCCACAGGGAAAATTGTTATGCGGGATGACATTTCCCCCCAAAACCTAATTGTTATGTGATTTCATTGTTATACAGGGCATTGTTGTATAAGGTTCCACTGTAACCTCCAACCTCACTTGTAAACATTAGATGAATTAACCACAACAGAAAACCTATTGCAATCTGAAGAACAATCATTGCAGATAGGGGGACTAACTTAATCTTAAGGTACATTTTGTTCATTGTAAACTGCTACACAACAGAAAGGTATGATACTTCAAGAGCATTAATTACAAAACAAAATCTGCAGCTCACAACATGTGCCAAAAAAAAATCCACATTACTTTATTGATCTTGGTAGCACTTCATAGTTATTCCACCATGTTCATAATTTATTTATTTAGTTATTTCACCACGTCCATGGCACTTATTTATTTGCTTATTCCTACTTCCATCTGTGAGTACTACTATTAGTTCAAGAAACACATTTTTCCCTTACATAATGATTTCCATTTACCATGTATTTAATGCAACACAACTACAAACTACTTTATAAAACTGGAGGGGGAGAGTCCCTATAAACAAGGGAAAGAAGTCATGAAACTGTGTGTTTTTAGTTTGGTTTGCAAGATCCTTATAAGGAGCAGAACATATATTTTATTCCAGTTACTGGACTTGGTCTCTGAAAACTTACTGTATATTGCTCTTTATGCAAGGCAGAAATCTTAACCTATAAGGAAGAGATGTAAGGTACGTGTCCAGAAAAGGCTCCCAAACCCATGGAGCCTATCCTGTAATGTTTTACACCTACCTAATGCCACTGAGATCAGCCCCACGAGGGTCAGGAGGCCAAGAATGGGCCCTGCACCCCACAAAATGGGAAAAGGAATGGGAACTACAACTCCCAAGGTGCCTTGGGAGAAAAATGGAAGTTTAACAACAAGGCCTGGAAATAGAAAGTGGAAAGAACTGATTTGCATGTTGGACTGTGATTGGTTGAGAGTGAATGAGTGATAGGGAAAGGTCCTGGAATTCCTGAGATAATCTTCTTCTTAACCTATAAGGAAGAGATGTAACCTACGTGTCCGGCAGGGCTTCAAACACCCCTGAGCCAATCCTGTAAGTCCCACTTCCCCCTCTCTCTGTGTGTGTTTGTCTGTGACTGACAGAGAGAGAAACACAGAAAGAGTGAGACAGAAAGAGAGAGACAGACAGCGACACAGAGTGAGGAAGGGATGCGTGCACCACCCCAGCTCCAGCCCAAACCACACTGGCCACAACCATGTTCATGCCCGTGGGGAAACTACCCATGCCTGGCCACAGTGGTGGTGAAAGGCATGCAGGACACCAGGAGCGGAGCGGGGGGAGCCGACAAACACCCCTATAGCTCACCCAACACCCACCCACCCCCCAAGACCACCCAGGATGAAGTCCGGGTACCCTTGCTAGTAATAAATACAGAAAATATTATCTTCTACTACAGAGCAAAATTAATGTGCATTGACTTATGCAATATAGTGCATACTGGACTGCAACACAGTACACAAAACAGCGTAAAATACTTTCAGCCTTGATTGGCATTATTTGAAAAATGACCCATTTATTTATTGTTTGTACTGTAACATATAATGTAAAAACATCACACACAAACAAATATACATCCACTAACATGATCATTTTTCATAGTTTAAACAGAACTGCCTTGGGGGGAAATTCACTGAAATGCTGCTACTCCTATGAGATAAATGTATTACTTGGGATTCACAATTTATATAAAGAATGCTAACACAAAATACACTGCATTTCCTTAAGCCAATGTGTCTTTTTAAGCTTAGAAAGTCACGGGAACAGAAGATATAAGAATGTATTCCTAATGTATGCTTTTCAAAGCTATTTATTAAAAATAATGTTTTTCAATTACAATTTCAGCCTGCAGTTGCCTGCAATCAGATGATACAACACCATACTTTATAGAAAATAAAGGTTGCATGTAATTGTTACTATACAAAACTGCCAAGGAGGTCAACTAGTTATGAAGCATTTCAAATTGAATTTTGGAAATGCAAAAGATTTTGGAACAGTGCCCTAGTCCAAAGTATTTGGGCATCACTCTGGATCGAACCTTGACCTATAAAAACATTATCTAAACATCAAACAGACAGGAGCTGCCAGAAGTAACATACCTAGGAAATTGGCAGGGACAGTCTGGATTGCACACTCACAAATAGTCAGAACAGTTCTGTCCCTGTGTTACTCTACAACAGAATATGCTAGTACCATATGATATCAATTAGCACATGCCAAGTAATTGGATATAGTTCTTAATGAATCAGACAGTATTTTTACTGGGTGGCTGGAACCAACCCACATACACAAATACACACACACACACTGAAAAAGTCTATTATTTGGATGCTAATGACCCTCTGGAAGTAAACTGAGAGGTACAGTACTAACAAATAATTATCAAAATAAGGTAATATAACACCAAGTCCATCTGCTTCATGATCACCAACCCACTAAACCAGTGTTTCCCAACCTTTAGTTTTTGGACTTCAATTCCCAGAAGTCAATTCCCCAATGCACTGCTCAACCAGTGTACTTACCTAAGCTTCTGGGGAATTGAAGTCCCCCTGTGGGGCATGTGCCCCACGTTGGGAACCACTGCCAATGGCTAACATTGAGAAAAAGTTTTCTGCACATTTCTCAAACTCTAAACCATAAGAGGAAACATTAAATTTTTGGACAGAAAAAGTAACACACTTTGTTGAACAGATGAATGGTGAAGAGTGTCCCCACCAGGACAAGTTTCTGGTTGGAACATCTGGAAGTTACTGAATAGACTTCAAAATGAAGTAGAAAGATTTTTAAAAATCAAATAAAATTGGGATACTTGGATTATTTATTTATTTATTTATTTTTCTGATTTATATTGCCGCCCAACTCTGAAGACTCTGGGCGGCTCACAGAAAATAAAATCAATCACATTTTAAAAACCAATACAAATACCATTAAAACTGCCACCAAAAATTACCCCTACAGATTAAAAGAGATTTAAAAAGGGAGAGAGTGTTCTTACTAAATCAGCTAGCAGGCAGGGGTCACCACATCGCTGGTAACCCACACCTGCTTTGCCAGCCAGGTTTTTAGCCCATTCCTGAAGGACAGCAATGCCGTCTGGAGACGCAGCTCAATTGGCAGGAGGTTCCATAGGGCCGGAGCAGACACTGAGAAGGCCCTCCTTCTGGTGCAAGAGAGATGAGCCTCCCTAGCAGATGGCACAATGAGAGATCCTCTCAGGTCTGCTCTGGTGGGACAGACAGATGTTCTCAGGGTGACGTGGTCTCTTAAGTATCCTGGCCCACTAACATTTTCTGTGAATGTGGAAAAATTAATTAATGCCCATTCATTCCTATGCAATATATGACCTACCTTGTGTTCAAAAGAAAATCTAGTAAATGGCTGAGATTGTGCTATAAGAAGCCCACTTCTGGTCAAAAATAGGCTGCTTGTTTTAATGTTTTAATTTGTTCTGTTTTTCACCTATACTTCATGTAAGTTAATAATTTTAAATTGTGCAATGCTCTAAAATGAAAACAGAATGAAAGAAAAGAAAGAACTGAATTCCTTCCTTCAACTCCTTTGTTTGCGCAGACTTTTTTTTAGCATGATGAAAATTATCTACATGGGTTGTAATAACAGAAAAAATATTTAAAACAAGCTTTATGTTCTTATTTTAAGATACCTAACAAAATACTCATAACAATTTGCATTACAAATTGTCTCTGTCTTCTCTCATCATGCAAAATTGTAGATATATGTAGATATATATCTACAATTTTACATGATGGCAATCCTACAAATTACTGTTATTGGAAGAAAATAACTGGAGACTGAGTGTATCTGTTTTTCTTTTTCCATTATTATATCCTGTTAAAAATCTGTTCCCATATGATATGCCTTCTGGATGCCAATGTCTCCCCAAAGATGTGCTGTCATCTTTGAACAGCATTAAAATTTGTGCATTCTAATCTAAGTAGACATGAGGCGCTATATATTGTATGTGTTAGTGGTATAGCACATTGTGTTTGCTTCAGTGAGAAGGTGTAACTGTAAATAACTCAGACCATTGTCTGAAAAGCCAAAAGCAAACTCAATAGAGAATGACAATACAACGTGAGTGCCTGTTTGTGTATATGTATATCACATGCGTGAAAACTGGTTTGCAATATTATATATCAAATGTGCTTCTTAGTCAGAGCTTCATAAAGGAGCATATCATGTTATTTTCTGCATGTTTTCATTCCATTAACTAGTATGTATTTCTCACATTTATTTCAAGATGGGCAGGATTTCCATTATACCGCTACAAAAAAGAAGGAAAGCTCCAATTGTACTAGAGCTGAATACTGAAGTAGGCAGGTGGATTTTGACTCATGTTTAGGAAATACATAAATTAATGAAGCATTCAGATCTCATCTCTGTTTTGTTGAATCAAGAAAAATAGCCATACTTTATAAATATATATACACCATACAGTAAACATTTCCCCTTTTTATCACATATAGTTTTTAGGGGAAACACTCTATATCAACCATGATATGTTTCTTCTATTACTCTAAAATATAAATGAAGCAATTTAAGAATATAATAATCCAGCCCTCAGAGGTCATTAATATGGCCCACGGTGGCCACTCCAACACCTCCAAAAGCTCCCCCACCACCGGAAGTCCCAATACATCACTTACCACATTGGTGTTGGCAATCGCGCCATTTTTGCAGCTTCTTGCACATCCTCCGCCACTTCCCAGGGCAGTGGGAGGCATTTTGGCGCATTTACACTCAATTGTTGGATTTTTTTGCCACTTCTCTGCTACATTTTGACAGCTAAACCATGGTAGTTGGGGACTTCCAGTGCCAGGCGGAGCTTATGTCAGTGCCTGGGTTCACCCCACGGAAACAGGAGATGCCCAACTGCCACAGTTTAGCTGCCAAAATGCAGCAGAGAAACAGCAAAAAATAATAATCCCCAAATGGAGCAAAAATACTCAGAAACACCTCCTGCCACCCTCGGAAGTGGCGGAGGCTGTGCAAGAAGCCACAAAAATGGCAAAATTGCCACCACCACCAAAAACGTAAGCAGTGGGAGCAACCATGCCTCCAGCCCCCACAGCTGGATGTCGGAGGTGGGTCTGGCCCATGGCAGGAAAACATTGAGAATCTCTGTTGTATAGCATAAGCCAGAGCATAACTCTCTATCTGTTCCTCCTTGGTATGTAAAGTGCTATTATCATAATTTTAATGAATGCCTGCATGCATGCACCAATCCAGCATGCATGGCCTTAAGAACTGTGGTACAGTATTTGCATTTTGTTTACCATGGAGGAATGGATGGGACGTTATGCCATGATTTATGCTGCAAACAGAATTTCAAGCAACATGGATACATTTTAGTAAAACTATTAAACCCATTCAATATAAAATCCAGAGCAAATAAAATCAATCTTATCCCTTTTAATTATATTGATCTCAAGGTTAATAAATTGGCTTAAGTCCAAGTATTTCAGTGTCAAGTGGTTCCTGGTAAAGATCTAATTCAGATTATACACTGATGATTTCTGTTGGTTCAGGATATACTTAAATACAAAATTATATCATTTTAATGATAATTTCTATAAACAAAACGAAATGAAACAAAAAAGGAAGCAGAAAGCTGTAAGTAAACAAGCTGGTGACTTGATGTACATAAATATTGATAAGCATACTAAAACTTATATGAAATCTAGATACTGTATATTTGTGTATGCTGCCATTATATGTAATGGAATATATATAATTACCTAATTTATTTCTACACACTTACACCTATTTTTTTTCTATTTGAGACAGTCAGTCCTACTTAGTGTAGACCCACTAGAACCAGTTACATAATTACAATTTATTTCAGTGGACCCAGATTTCCTGACCAAGTAAATTCTGATTCTTAGCATGAGACATAACATTCTAACCCTCTCTGTCTATAACTCTCTCCCATGTAAAAATCACTGCAGAACCAAAAGCAACCAAATAAAGAAGACTACAATATAGAAAAGAATTAATGTCCTCTAGAAGTAAAAAATGTAGGTAACTCTATTATATTGTCAAAGTGCCCACAAGGCCCTATAGAAATAACAGCATCTTCTCCATAATGTGATGAGTTACTACAGGAGTGAAGATACAATCTTTATTATTCCATATGTTTCCAGGCTGCAACCTTCCTTAATCCCTGACCATCTCCATAATAAACAGGCCTCTTAGAGGTTGAAGTTCAACAATATTGCGGGGACTATAGGTTCTCATCTGTTCCTTAACACAGTTTGAAATTTTGCATCTCTTCTTATTACATCCACTCTCATCCTCTATTGATGATGCTAGTCAATACACAGATCAGGTATCTAGACATGGACCTTCATCAGATGGTGAAAGGCATCTGTTCGTCACAGGGCGAGATTATTCTCAGATTTTTGTAACTGATCTTTGGAAGGTCATCAGGAGCTTAACTGTCAGCTGAAGAATATAACTCTGAGTATATTTCATTATAGGGACTATGGTGGTTAAGATGCTGATCTTGACGACTGGAAGGTCAGCAGGTCAGCAGTTCAAGGCCCGAGTGCTGCATGATGGAGTGAGCTCCCATCTCTGTCCCAGCTCCTGCCAATCTAGCAGTTTGAAAGCAAGAAATTGCAAGTACTGTACAGTACTGTACCTGTAGATATATAGGTACCACTTGGGTGGGAAGATAAACAGTATTCTGTGCACTCCGGTGTTTAGGTATGCCTGCCACATGTCCATGGAAATGTCTGCAGACACAGACAGCACTGCCTCTTTGGCTATAAACAGAGATAAGCACTGAACCCTACAGTCGGATACGACTGGCTTTCGAGCAAGGGTGACCTTTACCTTTATCTCGCTATGAAATACAAAATGAGTTAAGTATGGGCAATACGTATTCGCTTTAACATCTAGTTTGCCCCTCTATCCTGAAGAGACAATGTTGTTAGGTTGAAAGGTAAGCAGCTTACTGTATATACAGCTGTATTTTCACAGGGATTCTAATAGGAGAGATGTGCAGGTGTGTTCATTGAATAATTTATCCCTGTGTCCTGATTGCCAAAGAGAGCTACAGATAAATCAGTCCATCTAGTAACCTGCTCTATCTAGAATAATTCACTGAAATGTTCATTTTTATCCCAGCTGGTAATGTTAGAATGGGAGTATTTAACCTGTTCCCATTACTTACGCAAATTACCTTTATAGTATAGGACAGATGTTAGCATCATGCCATACAACTGACTTCTATACATTCTTTATATAGAGAATAAGAAAAGGGGAAGCTGTTAGAGCATTTTATCCAGTATCCATAATAGTTTCTCTGCTACCTGATTCATTAACTTCTCCCATCAACATTTCACTTTCTTTCTGTGTTCTGTTTCATCTCAAGCTTATTTCATTTGGAAGAAAATAGTCTTTTTCAGGAATAATTTTTTGATCAGGAGCTCTCAGAGGCTAAAGAAAATAAAAAGAAAAGAGAAAGGGGGGGAAATCCAACATCTTGTCAAAAATGTTACTTTTTTAAACAGGAATGATGAAAGAAAAGTCAGTGAAGATGCTGGTATTCAAAGACAGCTGTCACTTCAGGTAGAAGATGGCACAACTCATCTAGACAGGTGACGCTTTGGTCGAGCAAAGGGTTGCTGCATTATTGAGAGTGCCAGAGATCAGGATGACAAAGACTCCAGGCCCTGAATGCCTAAGGCTCCTGAAGAAGTGAAACTGGCAGGCACATGGATTTCTGATTCCATTTTCATCATCTCCATCTTAAAATGGATCTCAGGTAGGAAGTCTGAAAAAGACTCCTACTTACGACCGTAAGACAGCCACTACTAATCAAAGCAGATAGCACTGGACCAAAGTCCTGATTCGGTATTGGTCAACTAATGGTGAAGTATGCAATTAAAATTATTGAGCAAGCATAGTGATTTCTTTTGAAGAGGACAAATGAAAGACCTTCCCTTTGCTATTATGAAACCAACTCTGTTCCTGCTGGGTAAGAAAGTTAACATGCAGAGTCGAAACTTCAAAAAGGATAATTGAGAATCATGCATTGTAATTCTTTGGATATCCACATACGGAGTCTGACTCTTACTGTTTCCCACTGAACCTTGCATATTTTTGATCAATATTGTTCAGACTATAAGCATCCTCAGACATCTTATTTTATGGTGGACATTTCTGTGTTGGGCACGATGGAGTTCAAAGACAGCAGCACTACAGATGTTGCTGGGGCTACTAGTACTTTTTATGTTAAATTGATTTTAAAGTAACATTTTTCTTGGAAATGCACAGTGTGATCATTGCCTTAGCTACTTATTTTTGTCATATTCTGGATTTTAACCCAAAACATGGATTCACATATTCAATGCCTTAAAATAAAAATAAATTACTGCTTTGTAAGTGACGTCATTGGATCTCCTAAAAAGCAGCAAACAATGCAAAATGCTAAGCCTAACTTCAACAACAAGCTAAAACCAATATTAAAGGGTAGGTTACTAACCTGACTCAGGAAGCCTGATGGTAAGAATAGTGAGAAGCATCAGATCTGTGAGTTTATCTAATAATCTGTATTTAGATATTAGATCATAGGACATGTTATACAATATGAATATTATACTGCGCCAGTTTTCAGTTACATTATCTCTAAAGCTTCTATATTTTTAAATTTGGTTTTGAAGAAGACTTGTGGTTAAAAGCTTTTGCTACACAAATTTCACAATTTTTGTTATGAGACAATTGTAGTTGGTACGTACATATTTTTAAGTTACTGTAACACTGAGACCTAAGAAAAAGAGTGTTGAGTCCGAGTATTAACTTCAACACGACAGCAGATTGGGGGTTAACCAACAAGTCATTTATTATAGCTCAGTTTGGGATGTTATCGGACTGGGGAAAACAGGGACGAGGTAGCAACTTATATAGAGTCAGGAAGGCAGTTACAGTGATACATTTGCCCGGACCTTAGTTAACGCGGGAAACCTGTGCTGAACCAATCAAGGTACATTGAAAACATATCAATAAGATGTCTTACAGAAAAGGGCGTTAATACAGCAAAGATTTAATGATGATTGCAACTTAAAGCAATATACATTAATAAACGTTTGGACACAACAAAGAGACGGCAATATGAACATGTAAAAGACATGGCAGTGTGATTTGCAGTAGAACAAAATCATTTAGGGGGCATGGATGGCTGCAAAAATTGTGAAAAAAGCAATCGATTTTATAGTAATTTAGCATCCCACTTCAGCAAAAAAAAAATATTTACACACTGTAAGCTCAAAATACAGTTTTCTCTCCCTTTTTTATGCTGGCATTAAGAAGCAGCAAATCAACAAGGTCGTCAAGCACATGTAAAAGCACTTGCCATACATCTAGAACTGCTAGATGCCGACAGCATAGTATTTTTTTAAAAGAACGTACAAATTCTATTAACCAATTACTTTTGCACTTTGATCCCCTATCTAATTTCCAGAATGAACGGTTGATAGGAATATTGGCAGATGCAGTTTGAACACTGTGCTCACTTTGGCAAACTCCCACTGACTAAAAGGAATCACACTCTGCTGAGAACTGAGTGGAAACAGAGTTAGGGTTTTGAGTTTTAGCCAACTCTTGTGTATTTGTCCCTAAGGAAAACCATGCTGATATCTTTACTGTAACTGTAGGCATACTAACCCATTGCTTTCATTTCCTGTTTTTAAAAGCTTGAAAAAAGACCGGGGGGGGGGGGGAGATACAGATACCCTTTGGGTAATGCAACCATGCATGCAGCAGCAGCCTGTAAAGGTTCACAACTGTGAGGTGTTAAGTGCAGCAATGAAAAAGAAGAAAGAGATGGTCCTTTTTTAAAATAAAATAAAAAGATGAAACCTTGCTTTAGAAGAGCCATCTTCGTAAAGGTCTGCTACTTGTTAAATCAGTAAGAATATCTGTCAGAGATCTCCTGCTACACCATTTGGCTGATGTCAAACCTAAACAAACCAGATCAGAAAACCAGCCAGTGGCAGAACATAAATGAAATCGGAGAAGACCAGTCTAACTGTAACTCGCATGGTTTGCTGGCTGATTTTTTGGGGGAGAGGGAAGGAGGGAAATAGTGGCAATCACAGCAGTCATTTGCAGTACTAATGTCCAATTCAGCCTCCTTTCATTCTCTTGATTTAGGTGGTCAGAGTAGTTTCGTAGCCGACATAGGGAAGCTGTGCTGTTTAGCAGGCTGTTTAATGGGAAACTGGCAGTCTTATTTCTTTTCTAGATTTGGTTTGTCACTAGGTCTCCATTACATGCCACTCAGCTTTGATCTCTTTGGACAGGACTGATCAAAAGATGTCATTTGACCTACACAGCATGGCAGAAGCTTGGAGAAGTCTCATAAAGCGACACTCTGGCTGTAAATAAAATGACATTATTATTTCCTCTCTCCTATCATGTAGAAAAGCCAATTATGGTAATGCACTGCATGTCAATGAAAATACAGCAATCTTTGTGGAGCAGCTACTGCAGGCGCCTGTGTTGCAACTCTCCTTCTTGTGAAAATTTGCCCAATGGAAAACTAAGAGGAAGAAGGTGAAAAAATGCCTGGAAGACTGTTCATGAAATCCTGAATGGTTGGCAAAAGTGCAAGTCATTGCAACAAATGGAAGCACAAAATGTAAATGGTTAAATCTCCAAATTATTTGGCTATTTTAATCTTAAACGATTTATATACTATTGCTAGAAGATTCACTATGCATGCTGCATCTTTAGCTTCTGAAAGACAAATAAGGTGATTCAGTATGCTAATAAATAAATTAGTACTGCAAATAATAAATGGTATAATGTCTACTATGTTTGTAAAGGGTGTCCTTAAGAAGTATTTAGCCTGGAAATAGGTATCAGATTTATGCAGATATTTAAGGACAAACATTCATTTTTAAAATATTAATCATGCTACACTGATAAACCTGATATAGTTCAACATAAATACACTATTTTAAGCAGTATGGCTTTTATCCCAGTCATTAACTATCATACAAGAACATATTCTCTATTAATTACAGCAGCAGGTGTGAAACCAATTATTTACATTAGGATCAATGGAACCAGAATTTGATCTAATTTGCTGCCAACATCCACTATGTGTGATGAATAATAATAAAAAAAAATTCCATCCACTATATATTCACTATTATACTTTTTAGTGGCTCAATGATTGAGTGGTCTAGGTATTTGGCTCCAGAGCCAGAGAGTTTGATTCCTCACTTCTGTGCTTCTTAGGAGGAGAGTGGGCCTGTGTGGTTTTGGGCAAGCTGCACAGTTCCAGGGAGTCCCCAGAAGAAGGGAATGGTAAACCAATTTTGTGTATTCCCTACCTAAGGAACTATGGAGAGGGTTGCCATAAATCAGAATTGACTTGTCGGATGCAGTATTCAGCATGGGGTAGAGCAGGAGTGCTCAACCTTTTTAAGGTAGGGGGCAGACAGCTTCGGGGTCTGGATAGTCATTTTACACTTCCTCCACCACATGGCACTTCCTGGTGTTGTGGAGGTAGGGAGGCACATGAAATGGTGCCAAGAGCTGTATCTGGCCCATGGGCCACAGGTTGAGAATCCATGGTGTAGAGGACAGAATGACCTGGATTTTATTCCTTGCTCAGCCATGGAATTTTTTTTTAATGGGGTGGGGAGTAGGGTGACACTGGAAAAACCACTTCTTAAATTTATTTATTTTATTTATTTATTTGTAAATTTCTATCCCGCCCTCCTGATGAAAAACATCACTCAGGGTGGCTAACAGCATATACAAAATACATTAAAAACACAAGTAAGACAATAACATTAAAAACCCCAAACCAACACACTAAAAACACAGCCTAAAATACATTTAAAAACTACACAAGTTGTAGCTTAAAAAATCCCACCCCCACCCCCCACCCAGCATAAAATGACAAAAACAATCCACAGACAGTGAAAGAACCGGATCCCTTAGAATGCTAAATGAGCCAGCGGGCTTGTGCAAAAGAGTCACACATACCCCAAGCCCGCTGACATAGCCAGGTCTTCAACATTTTTCTAAAGGGGAGAAGAGCATGAGTGACCGTGATCAAGGAATCCCGGTCCAAGAGCGGGCGTAATTGGTGGATAACACGAACTTGTGCAAAGGCCGTCCTAGCTACGGCTGCCACCTGCTCCTCGAGCAGTAGCCGTGAGTCCAGGAGAACCCCCAAATCACGCACCGGATCTGACTGGGGTAAAGAAGCCCACTAATCTTGAAAACCCTATTGTGGACAGCACATAACACACATACACACACACACACAGAGAGAGAGAGAGAGAGATATCCTATCTTAACGGGAATACCGTACCTTTATTTATTACAAGACTACTCCACAAGCACATGAAAGCTATGGGTAGTGATACAATTAGTAGGAAGACCTGAAACCCCAGTAAGAGGTTTAGCACCACATGCATGAGTAGCAAGAGGCCACGTCAAAAGAAACAAAACATGGCCTCCTATGCTCCGCTTTCTTCTTCCAACATAGGCAGAAAAATAAATCAGCAAATTAGCAACAATAAACTAGGAATCCAGCTACTGAAACCAAATGGTAGTTTATTTCTCCTCTCTGCAGCATGGTAGAGCAGGGAATGATGACTGAGAAACTCTGAGCTCAATGTCTTGTAAATGTGCCTTTCTACTTATATACCAAATGATAAATTTTGGTACATCAATGGGTACAAATACAGATCAAGGGTATTTTCGTACATATGCAAGTTTCAGATTTGTTTTATTCTCATTCTCAGATTGTTAATAATCCATATACAGTAAACATCATGTGTCACTTTAGTTTCATGGTACCAGTAATGTTATCTATGCATTAGGATCAGGACGGATTTGGTTTAAATCATAATTTTAATCACTAGCCAGTGAAACTAGATTTAAATCACGGTTTTCTATATAATCACCCATAAAAGCTCAAAGGTTTTTACTTTCATTTTTACTGCTTTGTTCTCCCTCCTTAGCTTATTGGCAGATCAATTCCACTCCCAACAATATTATTCTATTCGTTTAATTTTTGAAACTTAGCACTTAAGAGATAAAGGCTTGATTCTGTGTACATACAATAAATTCGCAAAGAAACAATGGGATTCAGATGCTACAAATGTCAATGCCATTTTAGCTTCTACAGATTAATGTGGTTATCACAGAATAATGTGGGTGGGATACATCAAGATGTGTACAGCTCCTCCAGAGCGAAGGTCTTTGGCGCAGAGGTACATACAACCAACAGCACATACAAAGACTGTTAAATCTAATGTGTTCAGAATCACTAAGCCAAAGCCAAGCACTCAACAATAACAAAGACCTTATATACGTATCACTTTAAGTGTACAGTACATGTGAATTACTTTGAATTTTACATTATCCTCCCTCCTGGTGATAATTAACAGGGAACAGAATACATACCATGAATTGACCCTGGAATATGCCCAATTAGAAAATAGGAACCAAAATAGAAATTACATGTTGATATGAGGGAATAAGGATCAAATTAGAAATTACATGTTGATATATTCCCTCTTTTACATCACTTTGATGCTTTGTGCCTTTTGACCAGTCAGAATGGTCACACATACACAGACAAAACTAGTACACTGTAAAGACTGTTAAATACAATTTAGCAGTTAGCATGTAGAAGAGAGGAAACAATCAGATTCAGAGCTTTTAGTCCTTCACATTTCTTGGTACCAACTAATTCCATTGAAATGATAGAGGGGAGATGCTGTCCTAAATTTGAACCCCTCCACTGCATCTGCTTTTAAAAAAAATACAATATATGAATTTTAACAAAATGTTTTTAATGTCAAATATAGTTTGGTCCAAAGCACAGATTATAAGACTGTAGTGAGGGTATTTGGGCCTAGAACTCCCACCATGTGCCTCCACCCAGCATGACCAATGATAGGGCACCTGGTGGAAGATTGAAGCAAAATAATCTACAAGGCCAGATGTTCAGGAGCTCCATTTTATAGAAACTGACATCAGTTGACACAGGCTAACTAAATATTTTGATCAGAGGGGGAAGATTTGTCATTATGAATTGTTGTTCCCAGATTTCCTTAGATGTCTTTGAATGCTACTTCATCAGCAGGGATTTGTTTATTTATTGATTTGATTTCTAAACCAACCCATTGCTGCAAGCACTACTCTGGGCAATTAACAGTAGGAATCAAGCTGAAGGTGGCAAGTCTATCACACATCTCCTGTCACTTAGGTTGTGAACTTGTCCTACATTATCTTTACACTCTCAACCTACAGGCTCTGCCTTTAAAGCTAGAAGACAGTATATTTGAAACATGAGTAGAGCAGTTTAGTTTTATCTCTGCCTTTGCAGCACCTATACACATACCACAAAAGTGTTTACTTTAACACCATAGTTTCAGCTACAGATGCTAAGGTAATAAATACACTTTTTGTGTCTATATTTTCCTGTCTCCAGATGTAATATTACATGCTTGACATAAAAATATGGTGACTAAAGTCACTGGAATCATTCTACCAACACATAAGTAAATAAAAAACACTAACATAAATAGATATGGAAGTTTAAATACTGAAGGGTTTCTCCATGGTGTTCTCCAGTTGTAACTTGTGAACCATTTGCTCAGGGACAATTCTGGAGTAGTCCATTTCCTTCCTCCAGTATTATACTATACACAGAAAAGCACTCACACAAATGGCTTGCATGGATTCTTGGCTGACTGTTGTGTTACACTGTATTGTGTAAGTAAGGCACAGCTGGGTGTAAAAGACCTGCAACCAAAAACTTAGCGCTCTCTGTATGATTTATTCTTCCACAATTGTGTGTGATCTAACAGGATCCAAGCCTTAGTAAGTAAAAGTATTATAATGAGACTTTTGTTTAATGAATAATAAATAGCTGTGGATTTGTCATAGAGCACTCTGTAAATGTATAGTAAAGTTAACACTAATAGAATTAACAATTATATTTAGACCAGACAGTTTCCATGCATACTTTTATGAAGAAGAGGTGAAAGCACAATTTTCAGACTACAAATTTCTGGCCATTGTGCTATTTTTACACAAAAAGATGTAAATTCTACTGCATCTGTTGTGATGGACAAACAGGTATGGGTGATACACAGTCACATCACCACACAGGCAGGAAGACAGGGATATGACCAGTTAAGATTATTTTTAATTCATTTCACAGGGACCAAGTAATGGTCATAATGACCCAATCGGGCACAATTTCTTCAATTAGCAATCTGATTCACCAGCAACACCAAATGGATGCAACAAACAAAGAAAAATAAAGAAATCCTGTGAAGGATAACACAGTACTGTCCCTGCAAATATTTACTGGACACTGCATGACACAGTCTTTTTTGCAGTATAACAAACATTACACCCAGGAAATCCCAGAGAAAGTGAAAAAATACACACACAACCACCACTTCAGATCTGACTCCTGCAGAGGCTCTGGGCAACTTACACCCCACTGGATGAAAAGACAGTAAGTTTTTCAGACACAGAAGACTGATTTAGTTACAGAGTCATACCAGGGCAGAGAAAAACGCATTAAGGAGCCACAATAGGTTTTTCTAGCATCCAGCAAGTATTCTCCTCTACATTCTGGTGAAATGTCCATATAAGAAACGCACCCATAAGAAGTGAATTAACTTTCATTTTAAAGTTACAATTCCAAAGTGTTATCATCAAATACCGCTGTATCTGTTACATGGCTACTATCTCATACTTTAGTAATTGTATTATGTAATATGATGCAGTAAGTAAAGGAGCCATATTAAACTGGCCAATTTTTTAAAATCACACATGTGATTACAAGACTTTTTCATCCACAGAGATGTATGTAAATAATTTATATATTAATAAAGATATCTATATCTATAAAACAAAAGTGTGGTCTTGTATGTCCGCGATGGGCTCCCACACCCCTGGATGGATCCTGCTGAAACTTGCCACACACCATCCTTGGCCTAGCAAGATGGTCACCGGGGGGTAGTGAACCCCATTTGGTGGTTTATGCCCCAAAAATGGGTCACAAAGGGGGCACCCCCATCTGACAGGAAGAAAGGCCAGGAAAGGTGGTAGTGCACTCACAGAAGTCTGTGCACATGACACAGCCTCACCGGCTATCCAGGCAATTATGCGCAGCCAGCCCAGGAGGCAACAAACGAGGCAACAGAAACCAAAATGGTGGCAGTGGAGATGTTGGAGGCCGGGGTGCAAGAGGGGGCAGCAGCAGCCAAAACAACAGTGGGGCCAGGCTGTGGCACGGCCAGGCTGGCACCGTGCCCCCTTACACAGCTGACTGGGCCAGAGCGGCGAGGAGCACAGGCTGCATGGTGGGCCTGGCCCTAAAACAGCCAATGACAACAGACACCCTGCTGACACTGGACGCCCTCGGCTGGCTCTGGCCTGGAGGGAGGGGCAGCGGGCGGCAGCAGCTGCATAGTGGGCCAGGCCTTACTGCTGCCAGACGCCCCGCCGCCACCCCACGCCCTAAGCTGGCACCAGCTGAGAGGGAGGAGCAGCAAGGAGTGGCAGCCACGTGGCGGGCCTGGCCATGAACCCACCACCACTGCCAGATGGCCATAAGTGATGCAGCAGCAGCAGGTATGGCCCCGGCCCGCACCTGGGATGCCTCGGCAGGAGCCCGGTTGGTCGAGGCAGTGGGGGAGCCAGACCCTAACTGGGAAGGTGAGCAAACAAGCCCCTGGGCAAGGCCGGGTAATCAGCTAGTTAATAAATAAAGTTCAAATATAGCCAATAAAGAAATCAGAAATGTGGAGCATATCAAAACAACAAATTTATGTGCACATTAATAACAACAATAGGCTATATAAAATAGTTCCATCTCTCCTCTCCCCAAATTATTTGTGAACTAAAGAAAATTTAATTTTGAGAAAGCATATGTGCTTGCATGACTCCTCCCTAAATCCTTATACAAAAACACAACCAATAACACCTTTATGATTTCTCTCAAAGTAAAAATAAATAAAAAGATTACTTGAGCCATTCTTTGAAATATGACCTACTACGTCATTTAATTTTTTAAAACCTGTAAGGTCATACAACATGCTTTCGCTGTCATTTGTGAGTACATTAACTCAGTAGCCATATGACAGTGAAATTATGATAATAGGCTGCTAAAATGGGTCATGCAGACACTGCATTTCATGTTAGCTTCAAATAATAGTGAGAATATAGTCCAAATCAAATATGACAGTACAAAAGCACACTGTTTACTTTACTCAGGGAACTGCAAAGGACCTGGCAGACAGAGATGAATAAAATGAAATGGAATGCTGGGAAGAGTGAAAGTTAGTTACTATATTTCAAGGGGAACAATTTAAGTTATCTACCAAATATGATGCAACAAGAAAATAAGCCAAATTAAACTGGCCAATAAAAAATAACTTCTGTTTATACACTGATCACAAGACTTTTTCACCTACAACTTTTAGACTATCCCTTAATCCTCAAAGAAGCAGCGTAATTTTTAAGCATACTGGAAACTATGTTCATCGTTATTAATTTAATATACTAGATATAAAGATGAAAGGTTAAGTATATTTGGCCATGATGAAATAGGATTTCACAAAAATGAACTAAGTACCCTTTGTGTTAAACATACAAATAGAAGGGTCATGCCAGTGGAGATATTTTGGCATCTGTAATTCAGAAAAGCAGTGTTCTCTTCTTGGGTTAAAAAGGCCTTAAGTGGAAAAAACAGAACCATTTATTCTCTGCTTATACTAAACTCCAGATGATATTAACATTACTATTTATATCACTTTTCAAAATGTGGGGCATAGGGAATTTCAGATTACAGGAATAAGTCATTTTAGGGGGAAGAAGTCTTGTTTAAGAAAACAGAAATTCAAGAGTTATTAGTTGAAAGAAATTTGAAATTAATAGTCACTCACTGAGATACAATAATAGGTATGATGGATCAATGAACAGTGACATCCTCAACAGTGTTTTTCTCATTGAGCCTCTCTACTAAGATATACATCTTTTCCTAATTCATCCTTGCAGGGCAGAGAATAGTACATTTGAAAAGTTTCTTTGCAAATGGGTTAGATTATTTTTTGCCTTCTAAGAAAACCTTTTTTTTTTCAAAAGTGGGGTTTTGCACAGCAAACATACATTTTGTGCAAAAATATATTCTGTATCATTATAGTTTACACAATATACAATATACGAAGGTTTTGCACAAAATATTTGTATGTATAATGGAAGATTTTTGCTAATTGTACTGCTTTAAAAAGACACTAGTTTGTTTTTTACTTTCATGCAGGAAAATGTTATGCACCTTGACAATTTTTTTCAGTGAAATGATCAGACGTAGTCTGCAACGTATTCTATAGAGAGTGAGAGTATATTAAGGCAATCTGAAAAAAGCAACTATGATTTCAGGATTGCCTATAATGGGGGATAGTTATGACTGTTTCATGTCTTAAAGAAGGAGTTCTCAACCTTTTAAAGTCGGCGCCCGTGTCACACTCCCTCAGATAGCTTCAGTGGCCTAACGGCCATTTTGCCCTTACTCCACCACATGGCACTTCCTGGTGGCACTTCCTGGTGTGGTGGAGGCGGTGGGGGGCCACACAAAATGGTGCCACAGGCAGCATCCAGCCCATGAGCCACAGGTTGAGAATCCCTGTCTTAAAGGGAACTGCTATCAGAAATCAAAAGAATTCTAGCCACACAGCAAAAATTAGCTGTATAGAAAGTAGAATCTACACAAAAATTTTGCAGCATATCATCACTCCACCAAGCATGTTCCTCTTTGGATACTACAAATGATAAGCATCCAAAAGCAGAGTATTCTACTTACATATTTTAATTATCCAAATTAAAAGTCAACTATGTCCTACTGTGCATGCTCAGAATCATATCCCTATATCGGGAGTGGAGAGGAATGTTTGCCATCTTAGACACTGTATGTGTGCATGTTTTTATGTTTTGTCTTTTAATATAGCAGACCTCAACATTTCTCCAAGCATGCTCCTACTCATTTGTTTTGGTTCCACTTTTATCGACACTCAATATCTCCCTTCCAATAAACTACCACCGAAGTGGTACCTATTTAACCTATTTATCTCTATTTATCTCTTGTTTTTGAACTCCTAGGCTGACAGGAGCTGGGATAGAGATGGAAGCTCACTCCGTTGTGCAGCATTCAGGTCTCGAACTGCAAGGGTTTGGAAGCTGAGAGTGGGGCCAATGCCCCACGAACATGGACAAAAAAAACTATGAGTCCCAGCACCCTCCATGCCACAACACGCCTCAGTCAATCAGGCAGGAGGACATGAGTGCGGAGGAGGCGGGACAGCTGGCATGCGCTAAAGAAACAGCCAACATGCACAGGAGAAAGCCCGTTAGCACTCCGTTTGGCCTCCCCGAAAGGCCAGGGCTGAAAGCGGCACTCTGTCCTGCCCTTGCCTCCCGGGGGCAAATGAGTGCCTAACCCCGGGGGCCAGGGGTTGAAAGTATGGCTGCCTTCGGCCCCTGCCCACTGGGGGAAGCAAAACACTTCCCCGGGAGGTGAAGGCAGAGAACGGTGCTCCGTTCTGCCATCACCACCTGGAGGAAAGCGAGTGCCTACCCCGGGGGCTGGGGGCTGAAAGCATGGCTGCCTTCAAACCAAGGCAACAGGCAGGTTTCCAACAGGGAAGGCGCTTTCCCTGCCGGGCACCTGCCTGTCTCCCTTCCTTGCCCCTCCTCCTCACTGGTTCAAAGCTGGCCTCAAACCAGCATGGAAGAAAAACCAAGGCGACAGGCGGGTGTCCAACAGGGAAGGTGCCTTCCCTGGTGGACAAATGCCTGACGCCCTTCCTTGCCCCTCTTCTGTGCTGGTTCGAAGCTGGCCTCGAACCAGCATGGGGGAAAAACCAAGGCGACAGACAGGTGTCCGACAAAGAAGGCGCCTTCCCTGCCAGGCACCTGTCTGTCTCCCTTCATTGCCCCTCCTCCATGCTGGTTCAAAGCTGGCCTCGAACCAGTGCAGAGGGGAAACCAAAGCGACAGGCAGGTGTCCAACAGAGAAGGCACCTTCCCTGCCGGGCACCCACCTGTCTCCCTTCCTTGCCTCTCCAGTGTGGAGGAGAACCAAAGGCGGCAGGCGGGGGTCTGACAGGGAAGGCACCTTCCCTGGTGGACAAATGCCTGATGCCCTTCCCTGCCAGCTCCCCTCTTCCCCATTGCTGTCATTGCAGGATGACAGTCCTCTGGAACTGTGTTTATAACCTGTAATGTAGCATCCACTATGTTCCTGATAATGCCATGTAAATTAAAATAAAACCGCAGAAACAAAAATTTGTGCATTAGTCATTGTCCTAGGCTTTCCAAATATTTCAGATGTGGCCCTCAGGATCAGATACTTGCCACATTTTTAATAGATCGGGTTTTATCAGATTAACATCACTGGTGTAATAATCTTCCCTCCCCCCCCCCCCCACCTCTCTCTCCGTTTCTATTCTACAGCCTAAAAGTTTTAAAATATTAAATTTGCAGCATAAGGTATTTAGGAAAAGGTCAGTTTGTTTTCCTCAATATCCCCACTTCTCCAAAGATGCAAAATGACATTTGACATGTATGCAAATCAGCAAATGAAAAACGCACTTGTTTTTTCTTCATGCCAGCTCAGTATGAAATGTTGATATCTAAAATATCATGTCCAGCAACAACAACAAAAGGCTTAAAATGAGATTTAATTGGAAGGGTGACTGTAATAAATATATAGCAATGAATATGAATATATTGCTATTCATTCATAGAGTAATAGCATGCACAGTTTTATTAACAGATAGGCATAAATCAGTGTTAAATGTACTTTATGAGTTAGTGGAGACACATTATAAATGCAGTCAAGGCTAGTAAACAGTTAACAGTACAAAAGAACACAGTATTAACAGTTGGTAACAACCTCAATACATGAAAAGCCATTAACATGGCCATACACACTTAGGGTTAAATCCTGTGTTAATTCTAGAGTAGAGCAGGCCAACCGAAACATATGTTAAGTGTTGATTTGCCAATTTCCCACTGATTAAAGCTGGAGAATTTAGACTACAGGAATGTAGAAATGGTGAAATTGTGTTCAATAGCTATTCCATCGCTATATTGCTAATTAATTCCAAATACAAATGCATTTCAAAATGCATTTTAATATTTAAATATATAAACATTTAATGTGGAAACTATTCCTGTTACATAAATCAAACTGCAATACCCTAACTGTAACCTACCCTGAGCCCTTGAGATAGTTCAAATAGAATAAAATAAAACAGAAAAAAGCTTCTACACAAACATCTGCATTCCACAATTGATAAAACCAATGTATGGCTTCTGGAGCTTTTATAAAGTACACATTAATTCTATAAAAGGAACTTAAGATAAACATATTAAAAGATAGCTGAGCAGACTCACATGACTGTAAAAACTAAATACTACTAAAATATTTGGTGTATTTTATGCACAACTTCACTATTCTTTGGTCAAGCTTTGTCTTTTTGTCACTTTTGCGCTATTTATAAAAGAAAAAGAGAACAGCCTTTCAATCCCATTCTTCTTTTATGCCCCAGTGCTCCATGGGAATGATAGTGTGAATCCAGCCCACACCACCCTCACCGCTCCAGGAAGCAGAAGTAAAATGTGCATGCGCAAAATGCTGCCGTAAAAACCCATGGCTGTCGTAAATGTGTTTATGATAGTCATGGGTGCATTTATGGCAGCATTATCTGCATGCATGGGAACATTTTAGTTCCGCTTCTGGTGGGAAGAACCACATGACTGGCCTGCAGCCCGAAAAGTTTGGGCACCCCTGATCTAATGGCTATTGTGACTCAAGGAGTACTGTGACAATAACCAGCAAGCAGTGGAACTTAGGGCCATTCTCTTCTTCCCAACTGATATGTATGGATTGAAACAGCCAGTGGTAGTGGAAGCACATCATTTTTCCCTTTTAGTTTTATCTCATATAGCCTCAGAAAGCTGTCTGGTTGATTCTAGGTGACTTCTCGTTGGAAACCCTAGAATTCCAAAAGTTACAGCCCTAATGCATTCACCAAATCTCTATGTTCTGATGCAAATAATGATTACTTAAATGAAATATAGTATATCTCAACATACTAGAACTTAGAATGGATCTCCTGTGTCTTAGCTTGGTCTCCTGTTTAGATGCCATATTTACTTAATAACTTAGATTCACAGTACTGTATATATTTATTTATCTATTATTTCAATTTCTATACTGCCCACTTGGCCAAGGCCAACTCAGGGTGGTTCACAATCATAATAAAAACATGATTAAAAACTGCTTAAAAACTACCCTCCTCCTAAAAAAGGGTGCAGGGACTGAGGGGGGCGGAATTTCACTATAACAGCCACCCAAAGGAAGTCACCCTTCCATTTGCACCCCATACTTGGCCTGCCAGCCAGGTTTTAACTTCTTTTCTGAAAGGCAGCAATTCTGTCTGGAGATGTAGCTCTGTTGGTAAGAGGTTCCAGAGTGCCGGTGCGGACACGGAGAAGGCCCTCCTCCTTGTGCTAGAGAGGCGAGTCCCTCTAGTGGATGGTACAATAAGAGAGCCCCTCCGGTCCGCCCTGGTTGGATGGACAGACGTCCTTAGGGCGATGCGGTCTCTTAGGTAGCCTGGCCTACTGTCATGTAGGGCTTTAAAGGTCAAAACCAGCACCTTGAATTGCACCCGGAGGCAAACTGGTAACCAGTGCAGCTCCCGAAGCAGTGGCGAGGCATGGACATAACGTCCACACCCCATCACCACCTGGGCCACCGCATTTTGGACCAGCTGTAGCCTCCGAATGGTCATCAATGGCAGCCCAATGTAAAGCGCATTATAATAATCTAGTCTGGAGGTGACCAGAGCATGAGTGACCATGACCAGGGAGTCCCTGTCCAGGAACGGGCGTAACTGGCGAATTAATCAAAGCTCTGCGAAAGCCCTCCTGGCCACGGCTGCCACCTGTTCTTCTAGCAGCATCCGCGAGTCCAGGAGGACCCCCAAGTTGCGCACCGGGTTTGTCTGGGGCAAAACAGCGCCCTCCAAAACCAAAGGTGGTAGTTCCCTGGGCAACCCAGGGCCCCAAATCCATAGCCATAGCTGGGTTTCAGTTATAGCCCATTGGCCCCCATCCAGACCCCCACAGCTTTCAGACACCCAGACAGGACTTCGATAGCATCGCTGGGATCACCACGGGCCGAGATGTACAACTGAGTGTCATCTGCGTACTGATGGTACCGCACCCCGTGAGAATGGATGATCTCACCCAGAGGCTTCATGTAGATGTTAAATAGGAGAGGGGAGAGCACCGAACCCTGAGGCACCCCATATTTGAGGGGCCTAGGGCTCAACCTCCCACTCTCCAACCACACCAACTGTGTCCAGCCCTTCAGAATTGAGGAAAACCAGGACCACACAGTGCCCTGGATCCCCAATCCTTGGAGCTGTTCCAGAAGGATACCGTGGTTGACGGTATCGAAAGCCACAGAGAGGTCAAGGAGAGCAAGAATGGACGGACAACCTCAGTCTCGCTCCAGCCAGAGATCATCCATCAGCGCGACCAATGCCGTCTCAGTACCATATCCGGGCCTGAAACCAGACTGAAAGGGGTCTAGATAATCCGCTTCATCCAGTACCCCCTGCAGCTGACGCGCTACTGCCTTCTCCAGTACCTTCCCCATAAAGGGGAGGTTGGAGACGGGCCTGTAATTGGACAGAACGGCTGGGTTTAGGGATGATTTTTTCAGGAGGGGACGCACCAAGGCATGTTTTAATGGTGCAGGAAACACCCCCTCCTGCAAAGATGCATTAATTATTGCCTCGACCCAGCCACCTGTCACCATCTTGGAGGCCTTCACCAACCAAGAGGGACAGGGGTCCAATAGACAAGCAGTGGCACGAACAGCTGCAAGGAGTCTGTCCACATCATCAGGGCCAACTGGATCAAACTGATCCCAGATGAAATGGCAAGACTGTGCTCCAGTTTCCTCCGGACCCTCCCCATCCATGGCAGGATTAAACCCTGAGCGAATCCGATCGATTTTCTCCACCAGATGGTCAGCAAAGTCCTCAGCTGACCACTGCCAACTGGGCACCACCACCCCTGCCAAGGAGTATGACCACTGCCCCTGGTCGGACCCCAAATTACTTGAGTCAGGCCCATGGCTGCCATGGAAGCCATGAACTCCTGTGCAACCTCAGAGCCAGTCCCCAGCGACGGCAAATTGAAATCCCCCAGAACCATCAGCCTAGGGGATTCCAATGCCAACACTGAGATGGCCTTGAGGAGCTCAGGTAGGGAGTCCCTTACCTTGCAAGGGGGCAGGAACAGGAGTAAGACTCCCAACTGACCCTTAGGGCCCAACCACAGGAGCAGAGTCTCACAACCTGGAATTTGTGGAGCGGTGGCCCTGGCAGCTCCTAGTGACTCCCTGGCTATAATGGCCATGCCACCGCCCTTACCCTCTTCCCTAGGCTGGTGCCAAATACCAAACCCAGCCTGACACAATTCCGACAGAGGAACCCCATCCTCTGGTCTCAGCCAGGTCTCGGAGATGCATGCCAGGTTGGGCCCCCTGCCCCCAGAATGGCATCCTGTTTCAGGGGAGCCTTATTATATCCCGACCTGGCATTCATCAGCACCAGCCAAAGGGCAGAGCCCTCTTGGATCGACTGCTCAGGGCCCAGAGATGCAACCGGGGGGCTGGAATGAGGGACGGATACTAACCATTGGTCCCTCATTCCCCGAGAGTGGCCCACCCCCACGGTACCCACTATATCGCCCCATGCCCATCACAACCCCTATACTGGCCCCCAGAACCTCCTCAAATACCCCAGACAGAATGCTGCCCCTCCTACCCAGCTGGCAAGGCAATCGTTCCCTCCCACTCTCCCCCACCCCCTTAAAACCAACCCATTCATTCCCTCCACACGCCTCCACCTCCCACCAGGAACAAGAGGGGGCAGATGGAGGTGCAGGAAGTGTTTGATAAGTCCACCAAGTCCAGCGGCAGTGACGGTGGTGGTTGCACTGGCGGGGGAGCGGCTTTTGGGACAACCCCAGGTGTTGCCTGCCCTGCTCCCCACCCCTCCTCCTCCAGCTGACTGCAGGTCGAGCTCTGCCTGGGCCAGCATTGGCGGTGGCGGCTGCATCGGTGGCAGTGGCGGGGAGCGGCTTTTGGGGCCAAAAAGTGACCCCAGGTGTTACTACCCTGCTCCCCGCCACTTCTTCTCTGGCCGACTGCCAGTCAAGCTCCACCCGGGCCAGCTTCGTCGGTGGTGGCTGCATCCAACCCAACCCAAATATAAACCAAGGTACCTAATTTTGACCTGAAAACCCAGGAAAATAGATTGACCCGAGTATAAGCCGAGGATGGGAAATGCAGCTGCTGCTAGTGAGTTTCAGTAATCAAAATACATGAAAATATAGTAAAATTAATTGAATTGTTGGCGCGTCTCAATCCAGCACGGTCTTGAGACCCTCATGATTGTTGACCTGAAAATAATCTGTGCCCCATTTTGGGGGCTCAAAAATTGACTTATACTCAAGAATATACGGTCCTTCAAATAGAAGACACATTCAAACAAGAAAGTGTTAACCTGATAGGCCTTTAAGAAGAGGACCGGGGGGGGGGGGATTTTGGCTGTACCCTACCACTTACAGTACCAAAAATAGTAGTAATGATAGTAGAGAAAAGTAGTATTAGTATACTAGGTAGGTAATAAATACAAAATGTAATAACCTGTGCATTATAAAATGGTATACTATAAAAGAGTAAATGAGGATGAGCTGAAAACCTGTAAAAAAGTATTTTTCTAATACTGTACAGTGTAATATTCAAGGCAAGACAAACTCCACATTCATTTCTCCCCACTGCACTTTATCATGTCCCCAAAAGTTTCCCTGAAAGTCAAGATAAAATATGTGGAAATGACAAGAAAAGCCTCACAAAGTTTTCACTGAATCCCTTTAAATCCCCTATTTCCCAGCCCTACAAAATCTAACAGTTATCAAATCAAGATAAAAACTACATAAATTGGCTCAGGAAAGCTACAGTATCTCAATATTTAAATATTCTCTGTACAAATAGAGGTCTCATATCATATTAACAATTATTTTTTAAAGAATGTGGCCTTTCTGAAGTCAAGTACAGTACAGAGTATTGGCATCGAACAAGAGATAAAAAATTTACATGGCTGTAAAGGCAATAGATTTAGTGCAAAAATATTTGAATGCTGTTACTTCTTAATGTAATTTTACAAAAAATATTTCTGGTACAAGTGGCATCCAAGCAGTCGGTTCCCCAAGTTAAAATTAATTAATTAATTTTTGTGACTTGTTATTAGAGCATAATTCTTGTAATCTGTTGTGCATGATGATAATATAACAAATTTTATCTTGATAGACAGGATGTCAAATGCTTATTTTGGTATAGCAATAAAAAGATAAGTAAACAATGTATAAAATACACACAGAAATAAATCACAGGATATTTTATGTGTTCCAACTGACAGAACTTCATATAGATTAAGATTATTTTCCAGCACAAATCCCAATGAAATCAATGGGCTGACTTCACTGAGCTGATTTCTCCCTCAGACAGAAACCTGCCTGGCAATTCATTTCAAACTGTCATAAAAATGCAGCCCATTTACAACAGGTTAGTTAATTAATGAACTCTTAGTGCCGGAGTTCTCAACCTTTTTTAGCGAAGGGCCAGACCACACTCCCTCAGACAGTTTAGGGGGCTGGATGGTCATTTCGCCCTTCCTTCAACACATGGCACTTCCTGGTGTGGTGGAGGTGGTGTGGGCCACATGAAATGGCACTGTGGGCTGCATCTGGCCCACGGGCCACAGGTTGAAAATCCCTGTCTTAGTAGGCAATTACTTTGACAGGTTTTTGCATGTTTTCACTTTAAAACCATAACAATTATGTATTATAATTAGTGATACAAATATAGTTTGGTTTATCATTATGCCTTGATACTTTAAATACATCAGTTCTTTTGCAAATAGATAATAATGTTTAATTACCTGGAAATTAACAACAGATGAACAGTGCATCCTTTTTTTTAAAAAAAAAAGCATGTTAAAATATGTTGTTTTATATTAGGCAAAATAATTTTCTCAGAAATCACGAAGACCAGAATCCCTTTCTGATTTGAAACTATTTTGCTTTACTTAATTAGTGCTAATTAAATAAAAACTATATACAGTACATTATTGCAGTACATAGACAGATTTTAAAGTTGCCTGAAGAAAATAATAATAATGTAAATCCAGTTTATGGTGTCATAAACACATTATACTTTCACACTTGCCAATATCTCGCTCTCTGATTAGTAATATACTTGCAAAATCCTAAGAAGGTGAAGCTACTCTGTCTTATCCTTTTACGTATAAACCCATGTTTAAAATCCATTGATCACAGAAATATAAGTCAATACATTCAATGTGGGTTATTCACTGTTTAAGTTTTCCATTCTTCGATTGCTTCCCTGTTACCAATTCATGATTTTGCGTTTTATATTTTTCATCAAAAATTTATTTGTAGGCTTTCTAGGTGTTAAGGGCTAACAATTTGCCTTTAATGAAACATTGATTTTCACTGGAGTTATTTCTTTTGTTTGCATATATCATTTGTCTGCATAAACATATGAAACCCTATGTTTCTCCCTAGATCTGGTAGATTTAGAGGTACAAATCTGGATGTAAAGAGGATCTGTCAATCACAAGGGGAAGAAGAAAATAAATTACCTGTCACTTGATGTGCAGCATCTTCCCCCAATATACCTTCTACCTGAGCTGGTAGCATCCATGATCACTTGCTTAGCGTTTTCCCCACATGGGCTAACAGAAGACATGCTACAATACTGGCTTTTAAGAGAGGAGGGGAAACCCCTCACTACCTGTCACCAAAATCCATGTCCTAAGAGGCATCAAGAGATAATTCACATCAAGATCTCCAACCACCATTTTGACTTCCCACAAGGGAAGTCAAATATGCCCAAAAACAGCCATCTGAATCATATGAAACCCAGGCTTACTCAAGGAGCTTTTACCCTGCAGTTTGGCAGCACAGGAACTGGAAAGGTTCACTCTCAATCAGGGGGAAGGCAATCCAAATTGATTGGTGAGTCAGTCTTGCCTCTGGAATTAATAAGAGGAGCTCATTGACACTGGAATACCTCTATGAGCTGAATTGTTTGTCTGCTCCTCCTAATAAATAATAATTGTATCCCATTAAGTCAATCCTGACTAATGGTGACCCTATCCAAGGAGGAAGAAGAGGAGGAAGAGGAAGAAGAAGACTGTTAAGTCAATTCTGACATAGGGTGACCCTTTTCAGGATTTTCTAGATAGAAAATACATAGAAGAGGTTTAACATTTTCTATTTCTGGAGTGCTTTAGGACTGTACAGCTTGCTCATGGCTACACAAGCTGTTTCCCCCTGAAAAGCAGAGTGGGGAAATAAACTTAACTTCTGGCTCCATAACTAGCTACCTACTGAAGATTAATTTAAAGTTTATGCTGTTTGGATTCAAAACTCCTATCAGAACATTCTGCTGCTTAACTTCCTATACAAACCCATGTCATAGAATACTGCTGTGTTCCTTAAATGTTTCACACATGCTGAAATATAAACAGCAGAAGCTGCAGCAACAAATGATCAGACAGAAATCTGGAAATATTCAGCAAAACTTCCCAGCAACAGGCAGCCAAAATCAACAGGAAGTCCTTTTTTCTGACAGAGCCAAATTTAAAAGAAGTTGTAAATTCAAAGATCCTGTAATGCTCAAAAAGAAATGTTTTGGCTAGGTTATGAAAATCACACCAAATATCTACTAGGGCAACTCAGAGGGCATCAGACAGTCATACAGTTTACTATTCGGGTCATTTTTGTTATGATTTGGTCCGTCCTATTTTCTGGTGACCACATTTTTTTCCTGCAGTAGGTAATATGATAGAATAGGACTCAGGAGACCTGGGTTCAAACCATTGCTCAGCTGTGGAAACTCACTCGTGGTGTAACAGGTAAAACCATTCCTTAAATCTCTTACTTACCCTTAAAGCCCTGTTTAGCAATAGCAATAACAATTACTTATATACACTTGGTGCACTCCCTGGGCAAAAAAGAAACCCATCCCATTAGATTCTTCTCTAATCTTTTTTTAAAAAACATTTCCATAATTGATACAGTGCAATTCTATACAATTGGAGGGGCCCTTCTTAATCTGCACCTCATGCAGTGCTGGGAGAAAACAAAAAGTTAATTGGGAAGAATGAGTCATCATGACCAATAGGTGACCAATGGCAGGGAAAGAGGATACATAATCAAAAGGGGGAGAAATTGAAGCTCTCTGAAGTGCTATCTGGATTCCTCTCCCGGGGAAGAAACATTTCTATATGAATAGAAGGTCTGCTCAAGTTCAATACTGAAAAGATTGCACTGAAGATAAGAGCCTTTGATGTATGAACTGGATCACTCCAACTTCACCCATATAGACAGACTCCCAGCTGTGATTTGGGGAACAAAGCTTAGAATGGAGACTGCTCCTGCTCATCACGCTAAAAGGGGAACACAGAAAGCACCTCCTCAAAGATTGTGGTGTTTTTGAACCATAATCGGGCATACCCTGGTAATGGCAACCTTATGTTGCCAGCTAATGTTTCTCACACTAGATCAGGCAGAAGAAAATGCAGAATGAACTCACCAAAAGGTGCCTTCACTTTGGCAGTTTCACATCTGGCTTAGACATGGAAGAAGATCACGCTAAATTATACAGCAGTTTTCAGGGAGGTAGCTGTGTTAAACAGTGTCAGCAACAATGAAAACAAAAATTACCGCGACACCTTTATGACTAACAATTTTATCTTTGTTTGAACTTTTATGAATACAGTTTCTCTCTTCAGACGCATCATATTAATTGTATCAACGCAAGCTCATAAGGAAATAAATGTGTTACTCTTAAACTTGCTCTAATACTTCTATTTTGTTTATATTTTTATTAATATTAAAACCTCAATGAACTTTCATACCTGTACCACTCTGCTTCTCATTTACATTTTCTTCCAATGACAACTACCATAGATTCATATATAGGAGAACTTTGACCAATCAAATCCCCAGAACAACATTTCACAACCACTGCTGTACTTTGTAATGGATCTGAAAAATACTACTACACTATTTTGAATTTAAAAATTGCTCCTGTGGGTAGAGAAGAACTCAGCCTTGCTTCCAGGGAATCATTTACTCAATCCAGACATTATATTTGTAACTTGGGTTAAAAAATATGGCTTGTAATTACACAGCAAATTAGAAAAGAAACCATCTTTGAAATCTTGTTGAAAATTATAACTTGTGTTAACTATATTTGATATGATTTCCAAATAAAAACAAATCACAATTATTAGTCATTGTTCCTCCTCCAGATCTAGTGCAGCACTAATATGAGAGTGTAAACTTATGAAGGCAAAGGCTGAGAGATAATGAATGATAGTATACGAGCAGTTATAAATCACAGATTGCACAAACTTGCCTGCTGTACATCTGTAAAAACAAAAGGTATTCGGGACTCTAAACTATGACTAAAACAAACCAAGGTTCCTTTATGTACTATCAACTCAGATGTAATACAAAATATTATTCTGCTCTTATAGAACACTTTTTTTTTTTACGATGCCAGCAGATAATCTGTATGTGACCAGTTATCCTAAATAATTTACCTGGAAATCTGGACAAAAATTGCACTGTGAAGAATTTCATAATGGAAAAATACAATCCTGCACATTTTGCTTTTAATATTGGGTGTCTGTGGGAAACACACTCTGTACCTGCCACTACACTTAGAAACTTTTTCCCCATGTATTAGATTCTTTGAAACTTCCCTTTCCTGGTTGTTTCCTTTCTTAGCTGTCTTCTCTCCTTCACTTTCTGCTCTCCGAAGATAGACTTGCCACACTATATATAGAAAAGAACAAAGCCACGAACTGTATGCAATATACAGTGGCATCCCCTGTTTGTATCCACATTGAACTCTGCACTAAAAGGCAAATCACCAAATTTGAAATCGCTCCCACAAGTTAATCTTTAACAGCTGAGAACAGCTTATCAGATGAAGGGCAGCTGACAAATTCAGATTTCAGCACAGTTTAGTAGTAGTATGTTTAGAAAAGTCAAGGGAGAACTTTAAAGATAAAATAAAATGCTTCTTTAGGATCATAGCAGTAGCAGCAGCAGAAGCAGAAGCAGGAGGTGGTGGTGATAAATCATGAACATTTCTGAGACAATGTTTTTCAAAATGTACCAGTAAAAGCTCTACCTTTGACAAAACTGTCTTCCTTTCTATGCTTCTTGGAATCATCCCTCTGTCAATCTACTTGCTGTGATTCTTTCTTTCTCCTTCACTTTGTCATCCAGGTCAATGAGGAATTAAAGTGGGCATAGTGCAAGACTTGAAAAGTGGTGGTGGTAGTGATCTTTCCCAACTTGTAAGGTCATCCTTATAACAAGTGAAAGCTTAGTTCAGCTGGGCTGGGCTGGCTTTGAAATGGGGTTTGTGCTATGGCCCTAGTACTACCAAACCCTATCCTAGAAACTCAATTGTCAGAATCTCTCTTGCCTGAAATGAACGTTTATTTACCTCTATATACTTACAACTAGGGGAGCGAGGTGAAACTGCTGTGAAAGCGGATATACAAAATGCTCTCTAGAAACCCATTCAGATTTTTCAAAACATTCAAAAAACCAAGTGGTTTTTATGCAACATGGTCTGCACCATGCTACCAAGGATCATATATTCAATACATTGATATTGGGGCAGTAATACAATGTCAGTAAAAACTACATTGTCTGCATTTTGAAAAATACTTAATTTTCATTTTGAAGCCCAGAACTAGCTTTAGTTTTGTCAAGGACAAGAGCACATACATGTGAGGAGGTTCACAGCACGATCGCTGTGGCTCATGGCACACCATGGTCATAAATCGTGGGTGATCGTTCTCCTTGCCTCATCTGTTTCTACCGTAACTTAGAGGCCCCAGCTTGGGCCTCTAAGCATTACTCCAGGCCTTCTGGCCCTCCCTACCATTCCCAGGGATGGCACGCAGTCATTCAGCTAGCACGCAGCTTCTGTCCAATCAGCAAGGTGAGCACGAGGCAGGCATGCTGATATTTAGCCAATTAAGTAACCTTATGCTATCGCAGGTAACCAATAAGGATATATTGCATACCCTTCTCTGGAATTTTCTTTGTCCTGTTATTCCTAATAAACTCCGTCCGGGCTATCATGCCCAATGCCTCTTCATGAATTAAGCCTCCGCTGTCTCCTTGATCCCAAAACACAACATCTGGCGACCCGTGACGTGATTGCTGGATCCCAACTCCCTGACTCACCGGCTGGAATAGCCCCCTGGTGCACCTCAGCCTTCAGGCTACCCCAGCCTTTAGGCTCCCTCAGCTTTCGAGCTCCCGATTGTGAGTATGGGGGGGACACTTTCTTTAGGGCAAAAGACCCATGCAAAAGAATTGCAGAAAATCATCAAGGAGAGCGGATGTCCAGACATCACGCTTAATAGTCTAGAAGACTTCATTAAGGAAGTCGAATACCAATGTCCTTGGTACCCAGAAATTGGATCACTCAAATGGGATGATTGGCAAAGAATTGGAACAATTTTATTGGAAGAACCGAGGGCAGCGGTTCATCATTTATTGATTTGGCAAAGAGTTAATGAGGCAGTCAGGAAATTAGTACCAGCATAGGCATCCCTGACCAATCCTCTGACTCATCCGCCTGAGGACCCACCACCTCCTTATCCAAAAGTGCTGCCCGTTATTTTACCACCTACGGCACCATTGGTGCCGCCCATCCCGAGCCTGGTTCTCCAGGCGCCGCCTGCCTACCCTGGCAGTGTGATGGGAAATGTTCGCTCTGCTATACATCGAGCCAAGAGCGATGGGGTTTTGTCCCTGGAGGAGGCGGAAGAGTGGCAAGGAGAGAGTCCTTCCGCTTTTCCCATTACGGTTGAGATGGGGGTGGGGGTGGATGGGAATCCAGAGGAATGTATCCATTGGCAAGCTCTGTCATATACAGCAATTAGGGAACTTAATAAAGCTGTTAGAGAGGCTGGTGTCCGATCACATTTTATGCAAGGGTTGCTTGAGGGAATTGGAAACGGGTACACTATGTTACCCCAAGACTGGAAAGATTTGTTTCAAATGATTTTGATTGCTTCACAGTATGTTGTCTGGGATAGTGAATTCCGAGCGGCTGCAGTGGCGGCTGGTACGCCACAAAACACCCCTGAGCAGATTTATGGAGCAGGTGCATTTGCTACCCTCCAACAGCAGATGCAACCACCCCGGGAGTCTTTCCACCGCACGTTCATGTGCGTCATGAGAGCCTTTAAAAGGGTCCCCGTCTCTGGGAAACCCACACGCTCCTTTACTTCCACACGGCAGCAGCCCACTGAACCCTACCCACAGTTCATTGATAGATTGAAGGAAGCCATACAAAGACAGATAGACAACCCTGATGCCCAAGGAGAACTCCTGAAACGGCTGGCTTTTGAGCAGGCCAATGCCGATTGCAAGAAGATTTTGCAAAATGTCATTCACCGCCCTGAGTATAGTTTAGCTGACATGGAGGTGGGCACTCAAACACATGCAATGGCCCTTCTGGCTGGAGCGCTTCGTGCCGGAAACAAGCCCACTGGCAATTGTTTCAACTGTCAGAAACCGGGCCACTTCAAGAAAGACTGTCACGCCCCCGGAGGGGGAGCGCATAAGGGGGGTGGAAAGGATGTCAGGCGCCCCAGCAAGAAGTGCCCCCGGTGGGGCAAAGGATACCATTGGGCTAGCCAGTGCAGGGTCAACCCCTCACCACAGGGAAACTAGATACCGGGCCCTCCCCGGGCCCCGGGAAAATAAAGGGGACACGGGTCGATCAGCGCAAGGCTGCTACTGCTGGCAGCGCTGGTCTCGATCTCGTCAACACACAGGACATGACAACTGCGTTGCCTGGGGAGCTTATTCTGATGCCTGCCGACCTTACTGGCCCCTTGCCAAAATGGATCGTTGGTCTGGTACTGCCGCGTTCATCAGCGGCCAAACATGGCATCATGATAGTTCCTGGCGTGATAGACGCAGACTACACAGGCATCATTTATGTACAATTTTGGAGTCACCTCCCATTGCAATGCGCAAGGGGGACTCCTGTGCACAATTGATCATTGTTTCTTATGAGACCCCAGGGGGAGCGGAGCCCGCCCTTCGCAGAGGGGTTTTTGGTTCCACCCGTGCCGGGGCCGATGGAGACACCTATCATCCACAGGTTGCCACCCTTCAAGAGCAGATAGGACAGCAGAAGCCGACCCGTAAGTATTGGGTAAACGGTAAGTTGTTGGAAGGATTGTTGGATACGGGGGCGGATATTTCTGTGATAGCCGCTGGGCACTGGGATCCCTTGTGGCCAAACGAAACCGCTCCCTCAGTTTGGGGCATCGGTGGTAGCCAGGCCTCCCGGAAAAGTGCTCAGTGGTTATCTGTCAGTCTCCAACATGGCGGGCCTGAGATCGCTCGCATCAAGCCCTGTATTTTGCAAATTGATCTCAACTTGTGGGGGAGGGATTTGCTGGCGCAAGTTGGCACCACCCTCATAACTCATGAATAGCCATCAACATTGTGCTCTTCCACTCTCGTGGAAGACCAATCAAGCCGTGTGGGTGGAGCAATGGCCACTTCCACAAGAGAAGTTGACTGCGCTTAAGCAGCTCGTCCAGGAACAACTGGACGTGGGTCACATTGAACCGACTAGTAGTCCGTTCAATACCCTGGTATTTGTCATCAAAAAGAAGTCCGGGAAGTGGTGGTTGCTCCATGACCTGCGGGAGATCAATAAGATAATTGAGCCGATGGGCTCGCTCCAGTGTGGAACCCCGAACCCAAATTTGATACCCCATGATTATGAGTGGCTGTCATTGACCTCAAGGATTGTTTTTATACCATTCCCCTTCAGGAAAAGGACCGGAAGTATTTTGCTTTCACGGTCCCAGTGTTGAATAACTCCCAGCCCACAGTCCGGTACCATTGGAAGGTATTGCCAATGGGAATGCTCAATAGCCCCACCACGTGTCAGTTTTATGTAAATGCAGCTCTCATGCCGTACAGAAAGGCTTACCCTAATTTGGTTATATATCATCACATGGATGAAAAACTGACCGTTTGAAGACCGATAATGGCCCCGCCTATTGTTCTACTGCCCTAGCAGAGTTTTGTACCCGCTGGCAGATTGTCCACACATTTGGCATCCCTTATAATTCTCAGGGACAGGCCGTGGTCGAACGGGCCAATAGGACACTGAAAGAGGCACTGGATCGCCAAAAAAGGAAAGGGGGAACTGTCCCCCTCTCACTTCTGGAAAAGGAGGAGTGGCTTGCTAGTGTACTGTTCACGCTAAACCACCTTAACTTGTCTCAATTTAATTCTCAATTTTTATCCAGGGCTCAGCGTCACTACCGCCAGCTTGAGGTTCTGCCTGCCCCCCAGGTCCAGTACAGACGCCTGCCGGACCCGGAGTGGAAAGGGCCTGTTCCCCTCATCACCTGGGGAAGGGGCTACGCCGCAGTGTCTACGCCAGAAGGTCCTCTTTGGGTCCCTGCCCGGTTTGTTCGACCGTGGAAGCATGGCATGGCATCAGGGTCTCAGCAACCCCATTCCAAACTTCGACCTTCACCTGCACAAGCTCCCGGAGGGGAGACGGAACCGAGGGGGAAGGTGAAGGGGGCAGAACCCGCCGATAACCTGGGGCCAGGTGAAAGCATTGTCGGATGAAGCCCAGTCCGTGCTGGACGAAATTCGGGTGGAAAAGACTCCTGAGAACTTTGTTGTTGCTATCATAGCTTGTCTAAATGCTAATTCTATAATGATTCTTTGTTGCTACATGCTTCTCTTTCCAGGAGCGCTTGCCGTCCAAGATGAGCTGTCCCAACGCTTTGAGTATAACCTGTGGTATAAGCTTGCCCGCATTTCTAATCAAACTGAGTTTTGCCTTAAGCAAAGCGTTGACTCCTATCACCTGTTAAGCACCTGTCTCATTCCCATTTGCTACAGTCCCCAAAACGTCAGTAGGTCAGTGTTGGGTTACGATATGGCCGACTTTAATGACAAGGTCAAAAACAAATATGCTCTTAGCCCCCTTTGGGGAAAGGCAACCAAAAGGCTGCCCTTTGAAAAACAGAAGGGGGGAGATGTGAGGAGGTTCACAGCACGATCGCTGTGGCTCATGGCACACCATGGTCATAAATCGTGGGTGATCGTTCTCCTTGCCTCATCTGTTTCTACCGTAACTTAGAGGCCCCAGCTTGGGCCTCTAAGCATTACTCCAGGCCTTCTGGCCCTCCCTACCATGCCCAGGGATGGCACGCAGTCATTCAGCTAGCACGCAGCTTCTGTCCAATCAGCAAGGTGAGCACGAGGCAGGCATGCTGATATTTAGCCAATTAAGTAACCTTATGCTATCGCAGGTAACCAAAAGGATATATTGCATGCCCTTCTCTGGAATTTTCTTTGTCCTGTTATTCCTAATAAACTCCGTCCGGGCTATCATGCCCAATGCCTCTTCATGAATTAAGCCTCCGCTGTCTCCTTGATCCCAAAACACAACACATACACACTGCATATACTAAGTTCCCATCTCACACATGCAGTCTCATCACTCTGGAGCAAAAGGGGTCTATCTTTGTTCTGAAATGATATTTTTACACATCTCAAATTACATTATGGCTCAAAGTGAAGCTGCCTTAAAACATACACCGCACACACTGTTATATTGTGCTATTTTTATTTAACGGAAATTCAGTGAAGAAACCTCCAGATCTTACTGACTGTAACTAATGGTTCATCCTGACTTGTATCTGTCTGGCCAGACATCCCATTACGGTAATGGAGTAGACCGTACAGCCAGTGATTCAAGTGCTGGGCAGTGGTAAATAACCTCACTCCCTAAAGGGGCCAATGGCTACGGGCAGATGAGCCCCTTTAGGTGGGGTGATGGTCCCCCTCATTGGAAGAAATGCCATTGGAAACTATTATATTGGGCCGAATGGCAAAATGAGCAGAGGAGAAATCATTTCACTATTCTGATTCCCAACAGTCATAGAGGTGGAAGAGGCCATGCCAGATGGACTGATTGTGAAGGTGGACCTTGTTAATATTCTCAAGGCTGCGGCAGTCCATTGTAGTCCCAGGGTCAAATCCTGCAAGTCTCATTTCATAAGTGCCACAAGAGATGACTCTGTGATCATAGTATTGGGTCACTTCATGGCAAGCTGGGATCCACCTTAAACAAATTCATGCCAATGACATTTTTCCTGGGGGTAAATGTATACTCAGACACAAGTAATAGCTGATGATGGTGATGATGATCCTAACTTGTGTAGAAGTGTTATCGTGCCAATAGTTTTAGTTTTATTTTTAGTCTTTTTTTTCTTCATGAACAAATTTAGCTGTCTATGTTTTGCACACATGCTCATTAAAAACTGGTGCTTTTTGCAGTCTAAATTCACCAGGTATCTCCTCAAAGTCAATCTCTTTTATTTGTAAACAAAATAGGAAGGTTGCTTTAAAATTCTTGAAGCATAGTCAAATGCCGGCCCTTTTTGATAAGTGCTAGCTTGCTGAAACTTCTGTCAACTGTTACAACCAGTATTGACAATGTGCAAAATCCTAAACATTAGTTGCAGGTTTATGTTTTATATTCTACATTTAATATGTCACATAACTAGGTGCACAACCATTGTTCTCACCAGGGAAAACTGAGGAGCTTGACAAGAAGCAAGCAAGACATGTCAGCTTGCTTCTGATTTTCCCTACTTGGGCTACACAAATCCAGCAGGGTCCTGGCCACAATAAACAATTTTTGCCGGCCAAATGAGTGCTCATTTGCACTCAAATGAGCACCCAACAATGGAAATATTCATGAAAAAAAATTAGACAACCATCTGTCACATATGCTTTGATTTGTATTCCTGCATTGAGCAATGGGCTGAACTCAGTGACCTTATATGGCCCTTCCAATTCCATTATTCTATTGTTATGATGATCTAGGGTTCCTCAAACATGTCTCTCTCTAGGTGTTCTTGGACTTCAATTACCAGAAGCCCAAGTCAGCACACCTGTTGACCAGGGCTTCTGGGAATTGAAGTCCAAGAACATCTGGAGAACCAAATTTGAGGAACCCTGATCTAGAACAATATGTTCTGTTTTACTGCAGCATACCACAGCAAAACAGGATAATACCCTGATGTGAACCCCAGCAAACAAAATACTTGCACATACCTGCAAACCTGCAATAGTCTGCCATGAACATTTTCATTAGTCAATTTCACAGTTCAGCTGAATTCTAATTACAGGCTTAATTAGTGAAAGCTACTTTTCATAGTATAAAAAGAATGTGTTTGTTATTTTTGTTCTTGTCTACATTGCTGGGTTAGCATTAATTTAATTTGTTAAATATATTGGCCTAAGGTATTTTTACATTTGTATTATAACTAATAATTTCATGTCAAAGATTACTCTGGGTTGAAAGGATTTTTGCAGGGAACGCCCGAATGAGGCTCCTTTATTGTACCCCATTGTGCAGCCTCCCGGGGAATCGAACCCCGTCTTTCCGGTCTCCAAGCTCAGCACCTTACACACAGAGCCATCGGGGGAGCTGTTATTGTGATAATATAATCCCTATCAGTATTTTGTTATTGTATGCTTTACCTACATTAGCAGATGACAAGAAAAAAGTAGAAAATATTTGAACTCCTATATATATCGGGAGTAATTTCCACTAGCTTTTAAAGTACTGTATAATAAGTTAGAGTTTGGCTCTAATACTTGGCAGCATTTTTGTTTAGAAGGAAAACATTGTTGGCGTTATGTACACTTTAAGGAATCAGGAAACATGCCTTCAGGCGTTCTCAAATGTCTTGATGGCTGATGCTGCAACAGAAGGAAGACTAAGAATTAAGAAAGCATACAGCTTACAAAAGTACTGCAGTCCCAATCTTGGAATAAATTCCCTTTTGCTTATCTGCTACATTTGTGAGCAAGGCTTTACCATGCCATTAATTTGAATGTTTTCCTGGCTTGTGGCAAAAATATTGACAAACTTCTAATACCAAGACAGTTATTGTCTCTGTATATTTGAGGCCAGCTTTAGCAAGCTCACCTGCAACTGTTATATCCTTGGTTTGGAAGAAAACAGTAAATAAAAGTCTTAGCATACTAAGCTGTTTTACTATAGCAACCTCTACAGTAGCAAATCAAATTGTTCTTTCAATTAAACCAGTTTAGTGCTTTCACAAAAAAAGCTGGTCTTTCCCTTTTCCAAAAGAAACAATTCATGCACAATCTTAAGCTTTTATTAGCATCAAGAGCAAAGAACTTTCATTTCCTTCCTCCTGTGCTCAGGATTTTATACAAGAAAACAAAACAATCAGGAGACCTCTTCATATCAAAAACATTTGCCTACAAACAAAATGTGTGGCTCTACTAAATCCAGGATTATTTCAGTTACACAATAAAGGCTCACTTGACATCATTTTTATGACACTGACAAGCACCTAGCAAGTGAGGCAAATAACTAACAGGGAGGGTCTTTATGGTGGTGGCATCTCAGCTCTGGAAAAGCCTTCTCTTGATAACCTTCTGTGTGGCGTTTGTCAGAATCATTCTAATTACCAAAACCTTTTAAATAGCTCACATTGACAATGCCTATTGTTTCCAATTTGTTTATTAGTTGGTTGCCATATTTTATACGTAATTGTTAAGTTTTCATGTTTTATGTTATAATATAATAGGTTTTATATTTTGGTTCTAAGCTACCCAGAGAACTGTATGGCAACATACAGTTGTCATGAATAAACAAACAAACAGCCACTGCTGGTGAGATATTGTTGGAAAACATATGCATTATGACTATGAATTTTTAGTTCCGGCGGGGGGGGGGGGCAGCACCTGAATATAGCATGCAGAAAAATTCTTCCAGGACCCTTGGGAGTTGCTGCAGTTCTTCTGGGCTGATGTCTTGTCCAGACACTGAGAAGACTAAGCAAGAGTGACCCTCAATATCCTCTGAATGGATATAAGCCTCAAGTCCACTGGCTCAGATTCAGGAAGAGATTTATGGCAAGAACAAACATTCTTGAGGGTATGCAAGAGCAAAACCAAGTTAGAAGATGGAGGAAGGAGCTCTCTGGAAAAGGAACAACATTAAAAGAGGATATACATCACTTGGAGGACTCTCTGAATAGGCTGAGAGTTGGAGTGCCTAAATGTAAGACCAACATGCTCATGTGGGGCCTGCTAGCAGAGAACAACATGCTGTGTAAATGAGGAGACAGACTCTGGCATATTTGCTAGTCTGCCGATTACTGACAGAAACATGCACTGATTAGGACTTAAGTTTGGCCACTGACAAAGCCAAAAAAGTGGCTTCATTTTGGCAGTCCAGGGCTTGATCAGGACACAAAATAAGACCTTGTCCCTACCTACTGCCACTTTGCAGCTCTCTCATTTACTCCAATTCTAATGACTGCTTACAGTAATGGCAGTTGTCTCTAATACTGTGTTTCCCAATGTGAGGCACATGCCCCACAATTTTATTTTTAAGGGGGGCAATTTGATAATGAGTCATTAACAGTGAATGGCCTTTTAGGCTTCCTCCATGTGAATAGGAGTTCACTTTTTGAATAATAAAAATTATATGTCACAGTGGTGGGGGGGGGGGGACATCAGGATTTTAGAGATACTTAGGTGAGGCATGACCAAAAAAGTTTGGGAACCACTGCTCTAACAGGAAAGCTGCCACCAGGTACGCCTGCAAATGAGCAAGCAAGTGGGAAAGCAAAGAGTAATCTTATGGCTTCAGCAGGGACAATATTGGAGGGACAGAACAGCAGCTGTTTTTAAGTTTTGGGGAAAACAGTATTTGGATGTGGGTATCCACTGAGGATTGTCTCTCCAGTAAACTGAAAACTTTGATCCTTTGTTGAAAAATGACCTGGATGTAATGGAGGAAAAGGGGAGGACATCATGCTTTTACTAAGAGAGAGAAAAGCATTCTGATTTGACTGAAGAGGAGATAAGCAAGAGGAGGGAAAGACACACAAAAGTATTCTAGTAGATTCAGATGGAAAAACATAGAAGCTGTTTAAGGTTTTTGGACTTTGATGTATGGGACAAAGCAAATGGAAGAGAGTGTTACACTCTCATATAAATTAGGTAAAGGTAAAGGTCATCCTTGCTCAAAAGACAGTCATATCCGACTCTAGATTTCAGTACTAATCATTTATAGCAAGGATTCTCAACCTGCGGCCCATGGTCCAGATGTGATGTACAGTGCCATTTCATATGGCCCACCACCACCTCCACCACACCTGGAAGTACCAGGTGTTGGAGGAAGGGCAAACTGCCTGTTAGCCCTGAAGCTGTCAGAGGGAGCTTGACCCAGCCCCCAGCTTTTAAAGGTTGAGAACTTCTGGTTTATAGTTAAAGAGCCAGCATCTACAGACATTTCTGTGGACATGTATCAGGCATGACTAGACACTAGAGTGCATGGAATGCTGTTTACCTTACCACCAACGTGGTACCTACTTACTTGCTTTGGAACTGCTAGGTTGGCAGGAGCTGGGACAGAGACTGGAGGACACTCAATCATGCAGGACTCGGGTCTCAAACTGTTGGCCTGCTGACAATCCAGTAGTTAGGTTCAGCATCTTAACCACTAAACCACCACACTCCCCTCATATAAATTGACCTTCACCTTATTTTAAGGTTTCAGCAATGAAGCACAGCTCTAATATAAACTTGACCAAAGAAATACATATCCTATCTGGGATAGTTACCTTCTTCCCGTAAGCTCTGGGACAGAAGAACATGGAGTGGGAGGGAGGAAAAGGACACCATGTAGACCAGGGGTTCCTAACTTATGTCCCACAGGCTGGACCTAGCCTACGGCACCATTTCATGTGGACCACGCTGCCACCGCCGCACCCGGAAGTGGAAGTGAACATGTTTATGTCAGCTGTAAAATGCACCTGCACATGCATAAACACGCCCATGGCTATCATAAACACAGAAGTGGGCACATTTATGACATCCATAAATGTGTCCGCTCCTGCTTCCGGGGCATGGTCTGGTCCACTCAGCTGTCTGGGTGCAGTGTAAAAGGGTTTGAAAGCCCTGATGTAGACAGACAGCCAACTCAGTCCTGGTAATCATTGGGGTCATCTAGACCTTTTTAATTCTATTTTGTTTTTAGATGTGTTAATTTTAGCTTTGTATGTTATTATATGCTGGTGGCGCATCTGACACAAATAAATAAAGAATGGGGTGACAAATTTCAAAGTCGGATTTTTCTCACATCTGAAGAAGAAAACTAAAGAAATATGATCATTGTTCAGGTATACTCAAAGATTCGCAAATGGTTTTTCTCCCCGCCCCCCGCCCCCCTTTAGCACTTGCACAAGAGTGGATCCACTACCCCTTGTATATGTAGAAGCCTGTTTTTAAAGAAAAAACAAAGCAACTCAGTGCCAGAGGTCATGCAGCAGATTATGCCTATGCTCTGTGATCCCCACTAGGATTCTGCCTCAAACCTTTATTTTCTTTTGCTATTATGATCAATAGCAGGAGTAATTTTAAAAAAAATTATTCATGAGCCACTTTTCTGTTAAGCAGGGTTTCCAATGTGATGTAATGTACAATATCAGAAATCCAGTAGTAAGTCACAACTAGAGTAAATTCATTAAGGCAGTGAGGATCTAGTGAGTCAACTCCTCTCTAAATTCCACTGATTCAATAGTCCTAATCTAGTTGCAATTTAATACTGGATTTCACTCACTATGTTGTTTTGGTTTTTTAAAATAAAATAAAAAGATTAAAAGAAAATTTTAAAACCAAATGAAAATTCATTTATTGACCTAAGAACTGCCTTGCAGGATCAGGCCAATACCTTTTAAATCTGGCACCGTCTTTTATCACCACAACTACCCACCTGTGGTTTATGGTTTTCTTTCAGGACCTCTTGTTTTACATCTGCAGTTCACTGTTATCAGATTGTGAAGATAAACAATCTGCTGCAGGAGAAACTGAAGACAGTATCTCTGTGCACAATATGACTCTTACGTGTCGTTGTGCCTCAGTTATCAGAATAAGCTGACTTGAATTCAGTGGAAGTTACTGCTGGTAAGCTGACAACTGCATTGCATAGCTGTCAGTGGAGATGCTAAAAGTAAAACTTCCTTTTTCTACCTTTCACTCTAAACAGAAACACATGCATGTATCTATTATTAATCCTGCTCACTTGCAGTGTTCATCACACTCTTTTACAGAGGGCCTTGAAATCTGCTCCACTGAGCTTTTGTCCTACAAAATATGTTTCCTCCAAATCAGGAAATTGCATTAGAGAAATTTCATGAGGGCAGGGGAACACAGAAAGAGCCTCCTCGAAGACGGTGGTGTTCTTGAACTATAATTGGGCGTACCCTGGTAATGGGAACCTTGTATTGCCAGCTAATCTTTCTCACACTAGGTCAGGCAAAGGGAACTGCACAATGAACTCACCAAAGGATGCCTTCATTTTAACTGTTTCACATCTGGCCTAGATAAGGAACAAGAAGAATATGAGAGTAAATCCACCTAGGCTATATGAATAACTACCCCACTATATCCATGCAGGATGTTTCCAGTACAGTAAAACTAATTGTCTCAGAGTAATAAAATACCTAAAGGCAGTGGTGGGATTCAGCAGGTTCACCCCAGTTAACCAGAACCAGTAGCAGAAATTCTGGCTGACCCCTCCCATCCAAGTTTTGAAATAAAGTACAGTGGAATCTCATACAATTGCCCCATTGTTCTGTATGTTAACTGTGTTTTCTGATAGGAGTGGAATGTATCTTTTCTCATGTATCTATTCTTATGCAAATAAGTGGATCGAAAAATGTGCACACTCTGTTAGCCAATGGGCTTGTTGTATTATTGTGACTGTTAATGTTTATAGTGTATATAAGTCCGAGTTTTGCCCCATCCAAACAGTGTTCAAACCCCACTAATAAAGAGCTGAATTTCACTACTTCATTCGTCTGCTTCTTCATTCCTTGAACACTAAACTGGCGACGACGGTGGGATGGCGTCCCCACACGGCAGCAACATCGGCCCATTCGACGCAGCGCATCCAGAGAAATGGGCAACATACGAACGCCGGTTCCACCATGCAATGGCCTCGCAGAAGATCACCGACGGAAACCAGAAGCGCTCGTTTCCTCACTCAGTGGGGTTCTGAGACGCTTGAGCTGGCAAACCACCTCATTCTTCCAAGGGACGTGGATGTGGTGCCGCTCGCAGAAATCATGTCTGCACTGAGGAGGCACCTGCAGCCAGAAGTCTCAATCTTCCCGGTCAGGGTGGCCTTCAACAGAAGAAAGCAGCGACCCGGTGAATCCATTGCAGATTACGCCGCCGCGCTGCGCATTGCTGCTGCCCCATGCAAGTGGGACAACATTGAAGAAGCACTCCGGGACCATCTGCTGGCCGGCATGAGGGATGAAGTTGCTCAATATCGCCTCATGATCAGAAAGACGCTAACCTTCATGGATGTCCTAGAAGAGGCAGTAGTGTCTGAAGCCGCACGGTCCTGGATAAAGCTTTTCCAGCATCGGCAATCCACCACCAGTGCCACCAACTCAACTGTGCAAGCTCAGCAAGTTCACCTTCATCCTCCTCAGCATCGCCTGGTTCCAACTCTTCATCGGAGTCCAGTGATGCAGAGGGAAAAGTCCGAGCGGTCCGACGAAAGAACTGAGAGCACCATGACGATTGGGAAAAGAAATTCCTTCGCAAGTGTGATGGCTGCGGAGCCCGGCATGACTGCAAGAAGTGCCCCTTTTGCACCACAGAATGCCACAACTACGGGAGAAGAGGGCACATTGCTAAGGTATGCTGACAGCAAAAGCAAAGAGTTCCAACGCCTGTGCCCAAGAAGAGTCATCACCACAACACGTCCATCGCCAAAGTGTACCCGAGCCTGAGCCGTGCCAAGTGGGCATCGTCAGTGAGCGTTTCTTTGCATACCTGAGCCTGCAAGACGTCCCCTCCAAGATGGAGGTGGATTCAGGTACTACCTTTTCCATAATCCCACAGCAGGAATTTTTGAGAATTCCCCCTGCCTCTCGGCCCAAGCTTAAATCCTTTAAAACTTTCCTCCGGAATGTGCAAAGTTGCCAGATTCCTGTCCTGGGGGAGGGAAATTTCTTGGTTAAATTAAAAAATATTCGCACCTCCTTGATATTGGTTGTAGTTAAGCAGGGCACTAACTGTCTTATTGGGACCTAATGGTTTAGGCCCCTGGGAATCTGGCTATCTGGCATCCATGCAATAGACTCTGACCCAATCCAGGACGTTTGTGTTGGACATCCTGAGGTATTCAAAAAGGGTTTAGGTTTATACAAAGGACCCCCTGTTGACTTTGAGCCTGACCCAACCATCCAACCCATCCGGATGAAGCCACGCTGGGTACCTTTTGCTTTAAAGGAGAAGATAGAAGCCGAGCTGGACAAACTGGTGGGGCAGGGCATCCTAGTGCCGGTGGACTCCGCAGAGTTGGAGACACCAATTGTGACTGCTTTGAAAAGTAACAGGGAGGTCAGGATATGTGCTGACTACAAGTGTACCATCAATAAAGCTATTCGCCTGAACGCATATCCTGTGCCCATGGTAAGCCACCTTCTTGCCTCCTTGCATGGAGGAAATTGCTTCGCAAAACTTGACCTTGCCCAGGCTTACCAACAATTAACTGTGTCTCCTGCTGCTGCCATAGCCCAGACCATAGTAACGCATGGGGGGCATTTAAGGTAACTAGACTACAATTCGGGGTGAATGTGGCCCCTGGAATATTTCAATCTCTTGTAGAACATATTTTGAAAGGGTTCCCTGGTGTCCTGCCATATTTTGATGATGTCATGATCACTACTAAGGACACCACCGAACTAGTGACCAGGCTCGATCGAGTCCTGTCACATTTCGAGAAGGCCGGTCTACGTCTCAGAAGAGACAAATGTGTGTTTTTAGCATGGGAAGTGGAGTTCCTGGGGTACCGCTTTACACCCCAAGGTATCATGCCCTCTGACTCCAAGGTGACGGCCATGCGGAATGCACCCAGGATGAAATGTAAGGCCGAATTGCAATCATTTCTAGGATTGTTAAACTTCTATCATGCTTTTCTCCATCACAAAGCCTCAGTTGCCGAGCTATTACATCAGCTTCTTAAGAAAGATACTGTTTGGCACTGGGGCCATTGTCAGGAGAAAGCGTTCTTAGAACTCAAAAGGCTGCTATCTTTGGATGCTGTATTAACTCATTTTGATCCTAACAAGGAAGTTGTACTTGTGTGTGATGCATCCCCTGTGGGGGTGGGAGCTGTGTTATGCCATGTACTAAGTGACGGGAGGGAAGCCTCCGTAGCATTCTATTCCCGTTCGCTCTCAAAGCCTGAGAAAAATTATGCTCATTGGCATTGACAATTGTGGCAGGCACTAAGAAATTCCACGATTACATTTACGGAAGGCCTTTTACCATCATAACTGACCACAAGCCCCTCCTTGGAATCTTTGTTAATGGGAAGCCCACGGCTCAAATTCTGTCTCCAAGGATGTTGCATTGGGCAATTTTCCTAAATGCATACTATTTAACTTTGGTGCACAGGCCTGGCAAGGACATCAGCCACACTGATGCCCTGTCACGTTCTCCACTGCCAGGGGTTGGGGAAGCTGATTGCGAGATCAAAAGTGACCACCAGGTCCTCAGGATTGAGGCATTCGACTCGCCCCCAGTCGTCCCCTCAGATATAGCCAAAGCTACGGCCAAGGATGTAACACTGACTAAAGTAATGTCTTGGGTACAAAAGGCTGGCCTGTCTCTCCTCTAGCTGAGGAATTCAGAACATTCCACCACAAGCATTTGGAATTGTCAGTGGAACAAGACTGCCTTCTATGGGGCCAGCGGGTGGTCATTCCTGTCACTCTCAGGAAAAAGGTTTTACATTTACTTCACACAAGTCATCCGGGAATTGTATGTTCCAAAGCCCTTGCCCGTAGCTAATTTTGGTGGCTGCAATTGGACCAAGACATAGAGCAGATGGTCGGCACTTGTGCCATCTGTCAATCCTCTTGCCCAGAGCAATCCCACCTTCCCTCTCGGGAATGGGATTCTGCTAGGGGCCCGTGGTCCAGGTTGCACATAGATTTTGCAGGTCCATTTAGGGGTGCCCTATTTTTGTTGCTTGTAGACTCATTCTCTAAGTGGCTGGAAGTGATTAGAGTGCCTAATTTCACTTCAGCCACCACGATAATGCACCTGAGAAGGCTGTTCACAGCATTTGGACTTCCAGATGTGCTGGTGTCCGACAACGCATCCATGTTCATATCTGCAGAATTCCAATCCTTCATGGAAAGGAATGCAATTAGGCACATCACTGCTGCCCCATTCCACCCAGCCACGAATGGCCAGGTGGAGCAGCAGGTGCGCACAACTAAAGACGCGCTTCAGTGTATGGGTGAAGGGGATTTGGAACTCCAGCTATGCCAGTTTCTTTTCACGTATAGACTCACCCCCCTTGCCTCAGGGCTGTCTCCTGCTGAATTGCTCCAGCGAAGGAAACTGTCATCCTTGCTAGACAGATTGGATCCCTCTAGGGTGGAGGACAAAGGCACAAATATAGAGATCCAACACCAGAAGGGTTTTTCTCCGGGAGACTCTGTACATTGCCACAATTATGCAACTATGTGGGTGCCTGGGTTTGTGATTGATCAAACTGGTCCTGTTTCTTACAGAATCAAAACAGCCACTGGTCTGATCTGGAGGAGGCACGCGGATCAATTGAGACCCAGAATACTGTACCCACAGGACGAATACAGACACTCAACATTAGGGTTGGCCCCGACCCATTTAAACCCAGGGGGCAGAGGTAATAGTCAGCAGCAAGCTAACTTAGACCCAGAGGTGTGTTCTAGGGACCAATTTCAAGGGGAAATTGTGGACTGCTCCCCTACTCCGGCCATGTGTACCCCTACACTGTCCCAGCCTTGCACTCTGGATTCCTTTATTGATGATGACCAATTTTGTTGCCCTCCACTCTTAGTACACGCAGGAGGGACCCTGAGTTGTCTTATTCATCCACTTAATTAGATTTTGGTTTTGAGCAATCCCCTGCTCCTCCATCTGACAAACAGGGCTTTAATTTGGCTTTACAATCCTCCCCCTCTAGGCAATCTCTCACTTCAGTCGGATCGCCCATCCTACGAGCCCCTGAGCCGGCTCAGCCAAGCGTCCGACCCAGAAGGGAAACTAGACTGCTTTCCTGGTTAATGGATTTTGTTTTTACCTAGGGGGCAAGAATGTTATGTATGTTAACTGTGTTTTCAGATAGGATTGGAATGTATCTTTTCTCATGTATCTATTCTTATGCAAATAAGTGGATCGAAAAATGTGCACACTCTGTTAGCCAATGGGCTTGTTGTATTATTGTTACTGTTACTGTTTATAGTGTATATAAGTCCAAGTTTTGCCCCATCCAAACTGTGTTCAAACCCCACTAATAAAGAGCTGAATTTCACTACTTCATTTGTCTGCTTCTTCATTCCTTGAACACTAAACCCGTATAGCAATGAAATCACATAACAATTAGGTGGGTTTTTTGGGTGGGTTTTTTTTTTGGGGGGGGGGAGAATGGTGTCCCACATAACAATTTTCCCTATGGAAAAAATCATACAACAATTTTTCAACGGGAAAAACTACTTAGAAAAAAATTTGTTGTACGATGCATCCCATAGGGAAAATTGCTATACGATGCATGTATCGTATAGCAATTATTTTGTACAACAACGAGCCCATGGAACAAATTAAAATTGTTGTATGAGGTACCACTGTAGTCCTAATTTGGGTGTAGCACAGGGCTTTCCCCCTGGCCACGCCCACCATATCATGCCCACAAAGTAGGTAGTAAACATATTTGACTCCCACCACTGCCTAAAGGTACAAGGGATTACTGAAGGCAGAAGTACAAATCTATGCCAGTGTATAAAACTGCACCCATTATTATTATTTTTAAGTGTTTTGTGGGTAAATATATGGAGGTGTTGGTATTATTTTTTTACAAAAACTTTATTTCTGATTAAATGGTTTCTGAAAAGCAGAAGCCACCACTTTTCAAATAATAATTTGCGTCTGGATACTGGGCCAATGAATCTTTTGATGCCTGTAAATATTAACTGTCACTCCTACAAACCTGAATGCATTTATTTAACACTTGCATTTGCAACCCAGTTTTCTACTTCTGACAGCAAGGGCAGGTAAAATTTAGATACTTCAGAATAAATCTGTTGCTTAAACAAGCCTTATCCCTCCGCCACATGAATCTACTTTTTGGAGCATTCCAGAATATAATTGGGTGGTGTTGGTGGTGAGGAGGAAGAGGAGAAGAACTTGTAAATCCTGATAGTGTTTAACAGTTCAACCATTTCTTATGCTTTGTGCACTCAGAGTAAATTGTGCACTCAGAGTAAATTGTCACGTCCAATATATGATCCAAGATATATTCTAAATTCTACCAAGTTTCTCTTGATATCTTAAATGGAGGTGCACAGATTTAAGCAGAGTAACATCTCTGTTTAAGTTAGCCACTGAAACCTGATAAGGAGCATTCCTGAGTTACACACGTCCCAGCAGTTTCGTTTGGCTTTAGCAGAGTTCAGTGTACAATGGGCACAGGAGTTGTGTCCAGTTCTATCTGGAACAGAACCACTGCAAATCTACAAAACACAGATCAGTTTAGTAGTGTCAAACATCTTGCTTGACTCACATGAAACTCATTTATGATGTGAAATTCATTCATGTTTTGATCCATTCAGATTTCTTCAAATTTTAGGACATGCTGATGATGACGTGCTCCTCCAAGGAAGGATTCCTTCCTATCATATAATGGCATAATTTCACAAAGCTCTGTCAGGTCACAAGATTCCAAAGAAAAGCATGTAAAAACTTGCAGCAACTCTTAATGTTTCCTACTTGAATAACTAACTGAATTTTATTTTATTGTCATCAGGGAGTAATATACTGTATCAGAATACAAAGCAGAGACTCTATCACTCAATGCAGAACAAAAACTTGATTGACTTCAGTATTAAAATATAGCTATGCTGGAATGTTGTAAGCTAAGTGCATATCTGGACAGCATTTCTGCTGGCTGTTCCTCTGCTTTCAGCTGGTGCTGATCCAATTCATAAGTTGTTCCCTCAAATGTCAGCGTTCCTCTTCAAATTTACTTCTGACAGGTGAGCCAACTCAAACTCCTTGTGCCTGTTTTCCTGTTCTCTCTGCAATCCTTCTTCATGTTTTCCCTTTATCTTCAGTATTTCTAAATGCCATTCCACCAATGGGCATGATCTCAAGCAACACAGCTATACACCCTGCTTTGAGAAGGACTGAGACTCTTAGGGGTCATTCAACAATTATGTGCTCCTTGAAGGGGGGAGGGGGTCTGCCATTTGAATTATGGAAAAATTACATGGGGGCAGGGGGGGCAGGTCAAAGATTACGTAATCCATTTGGAGCTGTTGTGCATTAGGCACCAATAGTGAAAAGCTCTAAAACTTAGAGTTTCGATACAAAAGCTCACGATTATGTAATTTTAAGGGGGGGGGGGTGGTTGAAGCTAAAATTATGGTTGGATTACATAGACAGGGGTTCAATTTTTCCCAAAAAATGGATCACATAATTGTTGAATTTCCCCTTATTCAGCTCTCTACAGTGGCTTTCAATTTACCTCAGTAATTTTTGATGTTTGACATCCATTATTTATGTGACTGCAGGGGATCAGTGGTTAAGAAGCTCACCTTGTTAGCTGGAAGGTCGGCAAGTCAGCAGTTCAAGACCTGAGTACTGTATGATGGAATGAACATCCATCTCTCTCCCAGCTCCTGCTAAACGAGCAGTTTGAAAGCAAGAAATTGCAAGTAGATAATAGGGACCACTTAATTTAATTTTAATTTCCCACTTAGATGGGAATAGATCTTGGGGACATGAAAGGAGCCTCATTCAGGCACCCCCTGAGTGGAGTTCCTCCAGCAAAAATCCTTTCAACCCAGAAAGCACCTTTGTGTGCTTCTGTCACTATTTTTTTTTTAAAAAAATCCTTTATTCATAATGCACAGGGTGCCATTTTCTTGCTGCGTTACCCAACAAAAGAATCCCACATTCAACCAAAACTCCACACATTGCTTTGATGCTTTTATTGATACTTCTTACAATTCATTATACTTGAATTAATCTGGCACTGCAAAGTTTATCATTTGGGTTTCATAGACTGCCAATGAACATCATGGCCCTGTTCAACTTTAGGGGTTTGATCTTCATTTTACACAGAACCTTGGGACTTGTATTTTGCATCTTTTTCTTCATCTGAAAGGGGTGTCACAGAGTTCGCATTCTGCCATCAGATTTCTGTTAAGTGTTTGGAAAGAGTAAAGCTACTTAGGAAGGTCAAATGAGGCAAGTCTATCACCCCAATATCCTTATACAGATATGTGAAGGATCACAGACCTGTCTTTGGTGATTATATGGATCCATGCACCTATATTGTGTTCACGTTAGTAATGTTAGTTAAGCATTTGCACTGAGTATGAGTCAAGTATTTAAACTAAGGTAAAATATGTTTGTGAACACAGAGTTTGAAACATGAAGTTAGGTTCAGATAGATGAAACAAGGCCCTATGAGAGGGGTGTCCAAACTTCAACCTGCAGGCCGTATCCGGCCCCTGACACCAATTCTTCCAGCCCATGATGATGTCATCACTCCCAGAAGTGGAAGTAAAACATGCCCATATGGGCGTGTTTTACTTCCACTTTTGGTAATGACAAGGGTGGAATGGGCCAGATGAATTGGTGTTAGGGGTCAGATCCGGCCCACTGGACATAATTTGGACACCCCTGGTTTAAGCAGAGAAAATGGCAGCTTAAAATCTTTGCAATCCCAGCAGTAAAGTAACTGTAACTTATCCAAGCCCTACCAAATAGGAAGAGCTTCTTTATAATACTGTACACACATATTTTAACTCTGCTACACTCAACAAAAAGAAATGAACCCACAAAAATTATTTTTGCCGTAAGATTTTTAAAACTAATGTCTGTCCCACTGTTGCATTATCTACAGTAAAACCCCATATAGCAATTTTAATCGGGTCTGGTCGCTATGCGATTTTGTCATTGTATGATTTTTCCTATTTTTTCACTAAGCGTTTTTCCCCACTGAAAATGCGTTATGCGATTTTTTCCAAAAAAAAACCTTATGCAGGGTGCCATTTTCTTTAAAAACTTATTTGTTATGCGATTTAGTCGCTATAGGGCATGTTTGTTATACAAGGTTCCACTGTACTTACAGTTTAAAATTCTAGAATTCATTTTTCAGTTGAAGGAACATTAGAGTGACTATTACATCACAGTGGTGCTAAATACCTATAAATAAGGTATTACTATACTAGCAGTATTAATTCAGTAATATTTTAGTTGTGCCAAAGCACCTACAGTTACTATACTCAAGTGATAGTAGCAGAACCACAATCGGGCATACGCCGGGCAACTGTAACCTTATGCTGGCTAATATTTCTCACACTGGGTCAGGTGGAAGGAATTACGGAATGAATTCACCAAAAGGTGGCTTTGTTTTGGCAGTTTGACGTCTGACCTAAACACAAAAGAAGAATTATCACTGGTAATCAAGTACACTGACACAGGAAACTTTCCTGAGACATGTTAATACAAAAAATATCCAGATGCAAGTGGTAGTTTTTCATTTCTGTTGACCATATAAAGGACTATTCCCTGATAACTATTTACCATTTAAGCAACTTATGCTCTCCACCTAACACACTGATTATAATTTAACAGCTGATACTAATAAGCTGTTTCAATGATTTGTCATGTATTAACTTACAACAATAGTTAGCGGTGCAGGTATAACCACCATTAAAATACCCAACTAAATATGAGGCCTAAATGCCATTTCCCAACGGGACTAAACATGTTGTACTCATCAGAATAAAGCACACCCATTAACATATGGAGAAGGTCTTGTATTTTCTGAGGTAATAGAAATGTTACCTGTTAAAGTTAAGTATCTTATAGATATACTATTTGTTTGAGATATTTAATCCAGTGTTCAAAGAATACATTGATCATTTGTACCAAAGAAGGTTGTAGTGTAAAGTGCACAGTTCACACACAGGACAAATTAACAGCAAAATTTATCAAAAGGAAGACAGTTTAGTACTGAGAAACCTATTTTCTGTGGGGAAAGAATTTCAAATCTAGGTTAACAGCCCATCTGAGACACTTCATTGGATTCTTAGATTGTGTCAAAGTGGACGTTTTTCCTAACCACTGTAATATTATACTGACAAATTGGAGGGAATGAACTTCTAAAAGCAGTACCAGCAAGTGCACATTTTAGTGCTACACCCTCACCCTATGTGTCCTATAGTGATCCTGCTAACCTGCTTTGATTATAAAGAATTAATACTCTTTTCATGTGGCTTTCAGCCACGGGAACATACACTGATTGAGGGATTCTGAAGCTAGCTGTCTAAGTCTGGAAGTAGAGTTCTCTTTGAACCACAAGGAAGTAATGGAAATGAAGATGGACATATGCAGTTTTGTGCTCTTGAACTTTATCTGCATGATAAAGATTCCAGATATGGTTTTGTTTCCACGAACATGTACTGGGGAATTTCATTGCCTTCATAATATGTGGTTTATTTACAACTATGCACACAGTCTGTAAATGAAGGCAAAAAGGACTGATATAAGGCACATCAGATGCTTAGTCAATGTGTCAATGTCCCTTCAAAATTGAAATTTCTATAGTTTCATTGCCCCTTCTCACCACACAAAAAGTGTTATCTTCTTTTGTGGTCAGCCAGTAATAACAGCTCTCCAAAATGCCTAATGTCTCCTAGATGGTACTGACTAGCAGCTAGGCTTCTGAGTCAACTATTCTTTTTCCATGTCTAGACATGCAACTGCCAAAATGAAGCCACCTTTTGGTGAGTTCATTCTGTAGTTCCTTTCACCTGACCTAGTGTGAGAATGATTAGCTGGCAAGCTATAACCCCTTGTACGTGGTGACCACACAATCACTTCTGCAAAATCTTCTGCAAAATTCTGTTGCTATTTCCGCACCTCGTACCTCGGATATTACTGCTGTTTCCTCCACTGAATGTATGTAGCACTTTACCAAAATCATTTCAGTTAATGGTTAATGCTCCCTCTTTTAGTAAAGCATTCTTTTTTTTGTCCTAACTCGTTTCAGAGGATTATTGGAAAGATAAAATGAGACAACCTTGCCTAAGTTCTTTGAAGAAAGAATATGAAATAAATTTAACAAACAAATACACAAAAATAAATTCTGTGGAGTGAAATGTTACATCAAATCACAGGAATCCATATCCCTTACACATGCCTATTCTTTTTGATGCATGCACAATCTGGATTAGAGATAGTAAAGATGCTCCAGCTGTATTTCATTTCCTTGCGTGTCTCATGGGCTTCCACCACCCAATCCCCACTTTGATAATTTTGAACAGACCCTCAAGACTGAACTATCTCTTTTGTCTTTCTAGTACAGGGGAAATGCCAGATCTGTTAAATAAAGTACAACTCCACGAACGGACAACAGAAACATTGCTATGTAAGTAATTTCTACATGCACATCTAGGGATGTGAGGGGGAAATAGATGAAGTTATACACATTTATCATGTTCAAACAGTCATAAATAACCATGCCCAATCCATGTTGACAGAATTAAACAGTAGGAAATAGATTGAAAAATCAACTAAATGCTATTATTGAGTTGGCAGAACCTTTGGCTCATCAGGAAACATGATAAAGGGGAGGTGGAGGAACAGGAGCATTAAGTAGAACAGGGGTTCTCAACCTATAGCCTAGGGGCCGGATGCGGCTCATGACACCATTTCATGTGGGGGGCCCACTACCTCTGCCACACCCGGAAGTGCCATGTGTGGCAGGCAGGGCAAAATGACCATCCGGCCCCTGAAGCTGTCAGACCTGGCCCTCAGCTTGAAAAAGTTAAGAACTCCTGAAATAGAAGAATAGATTGGAAGAAAGCAGAGATAAAATAACATTGCTTTCTATTCATTTTTTTGTTATTCATTCAAATAGGCAACCAAAAATGCTATCTTTTATCCATCCCCATTCCTTATTGCTCTTTGCACCTCTGAAGACATAAATTGACATTAATGTAATTACTTACTTCTTTATTCGTGTCAGACACACCACCAGCATATAATAACATGCAAAGCTAAAATTAATACATATATAACAAAATAGAATTAAAAGGGCTAGATGACATCCACCCAATACTGGGCATACCTGTCAACCCGCGGCTCCAGAAAAATGGGACCTGCGCACATCGCTTGTGCAGCCCTTACGCAAGGGACGTAGCGCTTCCGCGCATGCGTGGAACAAGTAAAACCCTTTCGCGCATGTGCGGAAAGCGTTTCCCCCGCTGCCAAATTACGGGGTTTTGGCAGCGGGGGACAGGTTATGGCGTCAATCGATGTCAATTTACGGGGTAATCCCGGCCAAATCAGGAAGGCTGGCAGGTATGATACTGGGCCACATCAACAACATTTCCTCTTGCCAACATAAGATCCTCCTCAGTGCACACTGAGGGGCATTGTGTGCATTGAATCATATGAGAGATAAAGAATAATTCAAATAAAGAAACTCCGAAGTGGCTGGGGATGTGCTTCGGGGTGAAATGGAGCCCTGGAAAAGCCTTGGACAAGGGGGAATTGGCTTCCGAGGTTCGCTATAAAGTGATGAAAATAGAAGAGGCTTCTATTTTTGTAGCTTTATAGCGAAGAACAGTCATATGGCCAACAGGCCATGCCCACCCAGTCACATGGCCACACCCACAGTGTGGTAGGAATTTTTTTTGATGCCCACCACTGCTCCTGTGCGAAGTCACAACTGATCACTTACAATAGTGTTTTGCTTAAAGAGCAAACTCGCTTAAAGAGCAATCCCGTGAAACACATTATGCTCTTTAAGCGAGGTACCACTGTAATACCATACTCAAACAACAAAGAGTTAACATTTGTTGATATGCCATATCACTATCACTCCCCTCTAATAGCTTATCAATTATTGTATTAGATTACAGTGTTCAAGAAACCTCAGTACGATTCATGACCATCACAATAGCTGTGTGTTTATCGGTGTAGTTCCCAAGCTTTCTTTCTAGGCTTAAATTACAATCTAAATAAAAGATTTTTTTTTTCTTCTGTGTCTAGGCTAGACATAAAACTGGCAAAATGAAGTCACCATTTGGTGGGTTCATTCTGCAGTTCCCATTGACTGACCTACCTGTAGTATGAGAAAGATTAGCCGGCTACGCAAGGTTGCCATTACCAGGGTGTGCCCCATTATGGTTCAAAAATACCACAATCTTCAAGGAGGCTCTTTCAGTGTAAAGGTCACCCTTGCTTGAAAGCCAATCATATCCGACTCTAGGGTTCAGTGCTCATCTCTGTTTATAGACAAAGAGCCAGTGCTGTCTGTGTTTGTATATGTTTCTGTGGTCATGTGGCAGGCCTGACAAGATACTGTAGTGCATGGTATGCTGTTTACCTTCCCACCAAAGTAGTACCTATTTATTTACAGTACTTGCAATTTCTTGCTTTCGAACTGCTAGATAGGCAGGAGTTGGGACAGATATGGGAGTACACTCCATCGTGCAGTACTCAGGTCTCAAACTGCTGACCTGCAGACCTGCCAGTTGTCAAGTTCAGCATCTTAACCAATAAACCATGTGTACCCCCTGAAAAAAGTGGAAAACTTTGAATATATTAATTGTGCTATTTTTATTAACTGACCAATATCAGCATGCTCTAGGCCTATTTATTAAAATACAGTATGCAAAATTTATGGGATATTTCACAATGCTCTTCCGAAAATTGCTTTTATAACTGTCAAACCACCAAGTCTTGAGAGTATCTGCTTCCTCCAAAATCTACTATGTGAAGCTATTCTGTGCCAAGAAAAATATATATCCCAGGTACATACGTTCAGTGTATTCAACCCCTCTGTGCTATGTAGTGCACTGCATTCTGACCCTCATTATTCTATACCCATTTATCCTACACACACAAAATAACAAAACATTCATAATACATGTACTAATTCTTTTTGTCTCCTAAATCATTTCCTACTCACGTTTCTCTTTCTTCTCTTGGACTTCTTGTCTGGAAATTAAGTGCAGAGCCATGTCTAGAGGTTTCCCCTAAACTGTCAATAATGCAATCTACACCACAGAGAGGGAGGGAGGAGGCCATCTGCCTACACAAAATAGGTAAAGACATACCTTGCTCGATGTCATATCCAACTCTAGGGTGCGGTGCTCAACTTCTTTTACAACCAAAGAGCCAGTGAAGACATTTCCATGGTCATGTGGCAGCCATGACTAGACACTGGAGTGCATGGAACACTGTTACCTTTCCCACTGAAGTGGTACCTATTTATCTACTTGCAATTTCTTGCTTTCAAACTGCTAGGTTGGCAGGAGCTGGGACAGACAACAAGAGCTCACTGCGCGCCGTGCTGCACTCGGGTCTCAAACTACTGACCTACTGGTCACTAAGTTCAGCATCTTAACCACTAAGCCATCACAGTCCCTCTACGCAAAATAGCCGCACTGAAATACTGTACAAGACATTGGGGAAAGGGTCCAAAAGAAGCTGAAAACTGACCATGCCTCAGAAAGGAAGCATCTGCCTCATTTTGAGAGTCCTGATTTCACCCTTTAAAAAAACCACTAGATATGTGTCTATGTAGTTTAAACCTTAATTTTGCTGTGCCTTTATTGCTATTTCTGAATGTGCCATTTCTGTAAACTGTGGATCTGAAGACAGGAATAATATGAGAGTGGAATGTGATTACAGTGGCATCTGCCTGCTTTCTACAAAACATAGTAAGGGGTAAACATGACTGTGTGTTGAAGCCCAGTGGCTGTCTATTATCCACAGCAGGTGTTCAAAAAATAATGTTCAGGGAGCATTTACCTTCATTAGGAATCACTGAAATGCCAATATATTATATCAAAACACAGATTAAATTTTACACAAAGGTTCAACTTGGTTAATTAGCTGCCCTGACCTAGAAACCTGCCATGACTTCCCAGAGTTCCCAGGCACTGACATTATGTAGGCACAGTCAATTAAACCTGGTTGCAGAGCCCTATATAGATCTTTATGCCCAATACCTTTTTATATTTAGACACATATTTCCATTCCAAATTTATAAAATGCCTACAAAAGGCAAGACAAAGAGATGACAGCTCAAGGAGCCTTTTCAACTTATATGTGATAATAAATAACCACATAGCAATGCTCTTCACCTAACTTTCTATCTGGGAACATGAACTAATGACTGTGTTTACTTATCTATTAATTCTGAATGTTTTTATAATCACATTTATTAGTAAACAACAAACAGCCACTGCCATGTATGTATCAAAGAACAGTAAATTACAATGTCTTTATGTTGCAATTTCTTTTAATATATTTGAAAAGAACAAAATACCTGAAAGTTTCAATTTTTACCAGTCTCGCTTTTTAAATTAGGGTTCTACATCAACTCAGTAAGATTATCAATATGCATGCACACCTATCCACTGAGCACTGAAGTTACATAGTGCAACCACTGAAAACATTCTTATAGCCACACGATCACTTATGCAACATTCTGACATGTTACAGACTAGAGTTTCATTGCTGACTTACACAGAGCTGTGCATAATGCCTAATGCTCATTTTTAGCTGAGCTTGTTTTAATTTTAGCTATGCTTAGTTTGAGTTTCCAAAGTGGACTGTGCCCAATGCAGCTCACAAGAAATATCAAAGTACAACATCATAAACAATGTACATGGTTAAAAGCTTTATTCTCTTCTCTCTCTCTCTAAAGCTTTTGACAACTCACAGTAGTTCTTCTTCAACAGCCCCAGGGGGTACAAAATTACTGTCGTGGATAGATGCCATTTCTGATTAACTAGAACTTACAAATGTGAACTTTTGTGACATTGGTCTGAATTCTTACATTGAGATATAATTTAAACTCAGTTCTGCCCTCCTTGCTAAAGCCATCTGCAAATCAATTCTCTTCAAACGCTGTCCAGAATCCTCTACATCAAATCACATATAATATTTCTAGGATAAGATAGGTCACTTAGATTTTCAAAACAGTTATATTCTGAGAATGTTATATTTTTACGGGGGGAAATGCCAACGGTTGTTCAGACAGAAACAAAGCTGGGTACTAATGTTGCTGCAAAAATAATAATGATTCTTCTACCTTCTTTCCTTTTTCCCCAATTCAGCAGCCATGTCTAGAAATAACAAGTGCTATGTCATCATAGAGCATTGCATGAAGTCACCATTTCCCAAATGCAGTGCTCCTTCTGCAAAATAGGGGTTTTAAAGACCTTTCTCACAGGCTGCTTATGATGACAGCATGCTAGATAAGAGCGTAAAAGCACTTTTTATATGAACAGTACCATACTAATGCATCCTAATAATAACAGCAGCAGAAGAAAAAAGTTTGAACAACACAAATACTATCAGGAAGAAATGTTTTCATCAAAATCACTCTGCCTACTGATAGAAAGCCTAAATACCAACTGTGGTACAACTTCTTTTACTTCTTATATTCAAGAAAAGCTAACTACAGAAGGCAAACCTAGACATCAAATTCCTCACTGAGCATAGATGCAATGTAACTGATCATCTACGTTGTGCTAAATATTTGTGTCAGTATATTCAAAGTGTATTAAGGTACATAAAAATGCCAGCATCCGAAAAAAGTTTGTGTCTTTAGGTTGCTGCAGCTGCAGGCATTGCCATCTTAAGTATTTAGGTCACAGGTTATGCATCCTTTTCCCTTACATCATCATCTTCCAAACCAATCTTTCTTGGATATAAAAGGGATAATAAGAAAAAAAACAATACTGTATGGCTGATAGACATGAATGGCTATTTCACAAAAAGAAAGAATATTGGCTAGTACTGTATCTCTTTAATGATTCCATTTTCTCCTGTATTTATCCTTAGCTTTTACAGCACAGAAAATATTAAAGGGAGAAAAGGGACACTGTTTTATTGTTTTAATTGTGTGTGCGTGATAACCACTAAGGTCATACCTGTATGTGATGACTGACAGTTTTTAACCTAGATTCAAAGCAAACAGCTGCTAGTTTGATTGCCTAGCAACTAAAAGTTGATAGATGACCCTTAAGATGGATAACTATCATAAATCACCTCATTCAGACACAGTGAAAAAATTAAAAAACAATGGTTTTCATGACATTTGCTGCATCCTATAATGTGCTGTGATAAATTTGGTTACCGTATGGAGGGACAGTTATGGCTGCTGCAATTAAACACTACTATTTGATATATCTTGAAGCTCCAAGCTTATCTTGTAAGGTGTGTTCATATTAATATACTCCACTTTCAAGAAAAAGGCAGAATATTAAAAGCTACTGTTAGTCACCATGAGGCAGAGAGAATTTGAATTATATCTCAGCATCACTAAGCAGCTTTCATTCAAAAAAAAAGACTCAAGCAATCTTATAACTCTGGCACAGGCCTACACACATTAATAATATTTACAATAGATTTATTGTAATAACTTGACCCCTAGTTGACATTGAAGGCACTATGATAATATAAATTTGATAAACTGTTTTCTGTTTTCTGTTTGTAAACATGTTGCATGGTTCTTGATTTGGAGAAAGATATTCATCACAGAAATTTCAGAAACAATCAGTTTAAAATGACTCAACAGCCTAAAACAAAACAAAAAACAGTTTATACAGTACAGTGATACCTCATACAATGTCCAAACTTGGTTCCACAAGTTTGGACTTTGTATGAGGCATGCAAAATCCTAGCCGCGATGCCTCATACAACGTCCAAATCCTTGCCGCGATGCCTCATACAACGTCATTTCCATAGAGATACATTGTACTGTAACAGCACAGACTTCAGGGCAAAGTCAAGGAAACAGACAAGAAACTGTCAGAACTTTAAGAAATCATTGTCTAAAGGCTAAAAACATTACAAAAACATGTCAAACAACCCTGATTGTCCAAGAACCTGAAGAATGCTGCAAAAATCCCAGGAATGCTTCTAAAAATTCTGACGACAAAATTCAAAAAAATCTAAAATCGTGCTCAAAACCACTCCTAAACACTCTTCGCCTCATGCAAAACCCACAAGAGCAATGCACGCATGTGTCCTGCCTTTTATACTGCCCAGGCCCAATGCAACCTGGGAAAACCCCAATGCCTCATACAAAGTCGTACAGCTTTGTATGAGGCAACTTTTTTCAAGGAATTAGGCGATGTTGTATGAATCCGATGTTGTATGAAGTGGACTTTGTATGAGGTATTACTGTATTAGGATTTAAGCCAATTTATTCCCACTTCACAGAACTAACCTCTATGTTAAAAAATATCTGACTTACTTTCAAGTCAATTCTCCTTGATGTTCTGCAATCACACTTATATACCGCCCCATAGCACTTAGTGCACTCTCTGGGTGGTTCAAAAGTTAATTAGCATTTTGCCCCCAACAAGCTGGGTACTCCTTTTACCAACATCAGAAGGATGGATGAGTCAGCCTTGAGCCCTGGTCAGGATCAAACGCCAAACCTTATAATTGCAGTACAGCAGTTTAAGCACTGTGCCACCAGGACTTTATTACTATATTTTTAAAAACGAATTCTAAAACCAAGGCTCATAATTTTAATTTTTTTTAAAAAAATTAATTCAAATTTCTATGCTGCCCAATCAGGCAAACCCAACTCAGGGCAACTTACAGCAGGTTAAAACATATATATAAAATGCTAGAGTCGCTGATTTCATAAAATCTTTCATTTATCATCTTTTTTTTAATGTGGGTTTATGTGGGTTTTAAGAGGAATGGGGTAGGTGGGTGGGTATGTTGGGTTTTAATTGGTTTTAATTGGTTATACTGTTTTATGTGTGTTTTAACTTGTTGTGAGCTGCCTAGAGTCGGGTTTACCTGATTGGGCAGCATATAAATTTGAATATAAATAAATAAATCTTTAAAACTTTCAGGTTTAAAACCACAATTACTTTTTCATTGACTAAAGAAAAAGAAAATAATACACTGGTTTTGCAAAGAAGGAGAGGCAGGGATATACACACTACTGGTTTATGCACTGGGAAACACTGTATCTTTTTTACTGGTTATGTATTTGTGGGGTCATCTACTTCCCACAACTCCAGTCATTAAAAGGTCACAGTGTTTTGTTTTTTATTAAAAAAATTATTGGTTTTCAATAATATACAAAAAATGAAAAAGCATAAGACATATATTAACTACAAAGAAAAATACAGTAAACATCTTCTTATAAAAAGAAAAGGTCAAAGAGGAAAGAATGTAGAAAAATGAGAATTAAATGCCTTACATTCATAATGAAGTATCATTTTTGATGCTATAAAAAAAGGTCACAGGTTGTAGCAGTGTGAAACAAATCAGCATTTTAAAAAAAAACAGCATATCATAATAAATTAAGAGAGACTGGTTAATGAATATATAGCAATAGCAATTACACCTATATACCCCCCCAAAAAAACACCTAGCACATTCTCTGGGTGGTTCACAAAGTAATTACCATTTTACCACCCCAACATGCTGGGTACTCATTTTATTGACCTCAGAAGGATGGAAGGCTGAGTCAGCCTAGATCCCCAGGTTCAAACTAACAATGCCAGAAGTTTGGACTGCAGTACAGCAGTTTTATCTGAAGAATGAAATCAAGTGTCTCTGTGAAGTCAACCACATGCAGTTAACCTAACAGTTACACTGTTGGACTGGGACTTGGAGAGCAAGGATCTAATTCTCACATAGCTATGAAGGTCACTTGATGCATTGGGCCAGCCATTCTTTCTCAGCCAGACCAACCTTAGAGGGCTATTGTGGTTATAAATAAAGAGGAGGGGCTATGCAACCCACCTTGAATTCACTGAAGGAAAAGCCAGATGTAAATGTAACTTATAAATAATAACAGATTCTACCTCAGTGTTTAATATTTTCTGCTGAGAGGTCAACTTTGGAAGGACTCATCCTGAAACCAATATTTCCTCACTATACCAAGGATACTTTTTGCATTCATTGGAAGGTTTTTACTTTCAGAAATTACATTTTACCCCCATCATCCATGTCTGTCTGTGCCATACATTTTATAAGACTGCTAAGGTTTTATAAATCAGCCAAATCTTTACAGCAAGGTTAAAACTAAGTACAACAAGAAGAAATAATCATAACATGGGAAAGAGTTGTGCTGTATCACTATGATCTCAATTAAACTTATGGGAGAATAGCAATATTACCAACAATAAGCTGGTAACACTATCTGCAATCCTTTTACACACACTAGTTACACTTCAAAATGTGAGCAAACTACAGATAACATCACATAATGTTATCCAGAAACAGGAAGTGTTGGCTCTGGGATTCTCAATGTAGTCATCTGGGGGAAAAGAAAATATTTTGCATTTTTGATGCTATCAAATAAAGTACTTTCAGTTAATACCAAGCTTGTCCCTTTCTCAGAAAACTGTTCAAGCTACCATTTTGGCCACGTTAATTAGAGCACATTATATTTTATTTTATGCTGCAAATAATCTCAATACAAATAGGAAAAAGTTTAAAAACCTATTCAGATTGTCACATTTTTACGTATCGAAATATGTATTGCAAAGATGAACAATTGAAAGCTTTACCACTTCTTCACATCAGTAGGACATTTCAAGCAACATTCAATGCTATGATTTAAACTCAGTTTGATATAGAAAGCTTTCACAATGTGACATCCTGGTTTTCATCTTATATTTAATGCTACCAGAATTTCAGATCATGGTATCTCACACACAATGCACCTCAGCAGTCACATGACCAAAGGTCTAAGGCTCTAAGCAAACAAAAGCCTTGGGTACACATTTAATGTCTCTTATGATGATATATTTAAGCTAGGATTAATTGAATACATATACCATTCATATTCAGTCACTCTATTTGTGTTTCAGCTGTAAGCCTTTGATGTTTCTGTGAAGGGCCTACAAAAGGAGACAAGAAAGCATGCTGGCCCTTTAAAAATGAAATGCTTGTTTCTTTACTGTAAGAAAAGTAAATCATGCTATAGTGAGTAGAGCTTTGAAAAAGCATCCATCCATTAAAGTTCATGGATCCTCGTTTCCAGATTGTCCCTCCCCTGGCTGTGTCTCAAGTTACAGCCTTGTACAATCCAAGTCTAAATAATATTCACCATGATAAATGACACCATAACTCCGATATCCACAATCAATCTTTGCTTTAAAGATACATCCATCTTCAATAATGTTGATGGGGATTCTGTAAAATGGGAAACGTGACTGTTTTCCCGACCTCCTAACACTGGGGGAAGGAAACTCTGAGTGATGGCTGTCAGCTCACATCTGGCTGCAGAAATAAATTAGCCTTATGTAGACAAATGAAAGGACCAGCCCTGACTAGAAAACAGCCACTCCTGAGCAATGGCGAATTTATAGAATTCCATTCTAGAAAGTTCCTGGCATAAACTAGAATTCCCTTAGCTAAATAATCTCCAGTTCTGTAAGATTTTACTCTGAAAGCAGTTATATACAGTAATGTTTTTCATGTGTGTGTGTGTGTGTGAGAGAGAGAGAGAGAGAGAGAAACTTTTTTCATTATTCTACATAAGAAAAATGAGACCAAAAGGAAAAAAAATTGTTCCAACAAAAATTATGTTTATGCCTTAATAGCATGCTCCACATTGAGAGAAATAATTAAAGTTCTAGATAACTTCTTAACCACTTTCTGAAAAATACAATTGCAAAAACTAAACAGTTCAATGTAACTGATACTTCAGAGTATATTTTAAAGCTATTTAATTCATTTTGCTTGATTTTGCATTTCTTTCTAAAACACTTTGTACAGGCAAGACTGAAAACCAGAAGTCACCTCATTCTTACCAATGTTACACAATCCAAATGTTTGCTCCATACAAAGAAAACACAGTATCTTGCCTATTCTGACACCTATGTTTGCAACAACAAAACAGACAGTGTAGCAGGTAGATTATTCAGGCAAAAATACATTGTAGCCACGTACTCTCCACTTAAGCAGTGCTGCAACACTTTACAACAAAGTGACAGCAAAAAAAAGCGAAGTATGTTTAATCAGAAATTGCATTGTGCAAAACGGGGTTTACTGCCCTGTATATAGGATTGCATCTGGTATCTCAATAGCTAGGTCTCTGTTGCTAATTTGCATTATATATTTTAGTTAGGTGGTGATTGTGTGAAAAGCAATCAAGCAGCATAACTTTACAACATATCTTTATTAATTGTGTGTCTCTGCCCCTAACCAAAAAAACCTTTCTATTAATGCTGATAGCTGAAATTGCAAGGGTTAATTTTGTGAAGGTTGAAGGACTTACAGTAATGCTGTGAAGACAGAAACATCACAGGCTTTCCTGGCAAGAGGCTCAGAGCGGGTAGGAGGGGACTACGAAATGAACTCTCTCAGGCTTTGTCATGTACGTTTCCCAAGGCCTGGCCTGGCCCCTTTGATAAATGACACATGTCATTCTGTCAGAGGCTGACACCGCAGCTGGGAGGGCTGGTGATATATGACTCCACTGAAAAGGAAATCAACTTTTTGGCAATGACTAAGACTGTGCCCTGTGTAAGGATTTTGTTTCTTAAAAAGTGAAAGATAGACTTAGGATTTGGGGTGGGGGGTGGAGTTGAAAAACAGATTGAACGACAGCTTACACTTAATTTATGTTAACTCGGTAATGGTGAAATGTGCTAGCCTGTGATAAATAAAAGCTACATTAGTCAATTATTAATCACACTCCAACTTGTAGCCAAAACCCATGACTTAAATCGGAGGACTGAGCTGCCTTACAAACAGATAAGACAGTGTTTGATAGATGTCTTGCATAGTGTAATCAGGAAGGAATCAAAGGCTTAGCAGTTTAACCAATGAGGGTGTGTAGAAGGTTCTGGAATCTGAGACCGGGTAAAGTGGATAACTGGATTGAAAGCGCCCTTTCATGGAGCATACAGTATATCTTTTGACTGCTTAGTGGGGGGTGGGTGGGAGAGAAGCATATCTGACTTTAGTTTTAATCTTTTCTATATAAATACATAGACATTGAAACAGTATTTTTCTGCCTCTCCTCTTCCCTGCTAGTACTGTGTAAAATCATTTAAATCTGATCACTATTATGGGTTCTCACCGAGACATCAAGTGTTTCAAATATGATCATTTTGAACGGATTACAATTTAAGCATTTTATTTAATCGAATGAACTCATATTGAGCTGCAATACATTCATGCAGATAAAGGCTGTAAAAAAAGCAAAAGGCCACATAAAATAAAATGATTCCTTTTCAACCAGCCTCTATAGAGAGGTTTTTGGTGCCCAAACATAGCTAAACACATAAGGGGGGGAGGGAAATAATGAAGATCAGACGTAAGAAGGGAGCAAGACAGCATTTCATATCTCTAAAAGTCAACCACACACAGAAAGAAAATTTCTGTTACCCATTTTGCCTATTCTCACCAGGCAAGTTAATTGTGGTGTTTGTACCACATCACACTGGTGCTTCTGGAGTGGAAAGATCAGGTGATAGATACTGTTACTGCCCCAGGGACAGCCAAGTGTGTTCTTATTTTAAAGGAAGGTGCTTTGCATTTTCCTTGGACAAGTGTAACAAGCTCTCTTTTTCCCAAAGTGCTGAATTTCCTCCCCTTGCTCACAGATGCAGCACAAAATGGTTACATCACTAACAATGTGACTATTTGCACAATGTGAGGTAGCTGTCATTCAAAGGTTTTGCACTGACTCTCTGCGCAAGGGAAACTTTGCCAATGGTACTTTGCCCACCCGTGGCCTTATACAAATCCATCATGTGAAACTCTGTTTTAGTTGAAGTGAAAAATACATTACCTCTTGCAGAAGGTGAAAATATCCCAGTATTAGGGCATGATGCCAAATCTATGGTCAGACTACCATTTGGCCTATTTTAAGCTTAAGGAAGTGGTTTTTGGTTTGTTTGTTTTTTGTTTTTTGAAAATGGAAAAATTGTTTTACCCTAATGCTGAGCAAATTTTATATTTCGTTTTCTGAGACGTATAAAAATTAGCACATTAATACAAATAAATTACATCATTTTATTTCTCTTGGAGAGAGATCACAGCCGAAGCTATGTATTGTTTGTGGGTCACTTACACTGGAATACAAAGATTTTCAAAAGCAGAAATCCAGCAGTTTGGGTGTTAATAGTACTTCTACCACATTCTCTAGACCAGTATTTCCCAACCTTTGGTTTTTGGACTTCAATTCCCAGATGCCTAAGTCAGTACATTGGTTGAGCAGTGCTTTGGGAAATTGACGTAGGCTTCTGGGAATTGAAGTCCAAAAACCAAAGGTTGGGAAACACTGCTCTTGTCTATTATGTGGGTCAAAACATGAAAATATAACAAAGTCAAACAAACAAAGCCAATTCTCCATTCATATCATTTCATGCATAGAATAGAATGTTTCTTCTGGTTGGATTGCCAATTGACCAGTAAAAAATAATCTGGACTACACTTCTCCTCTTTAACAGCAAGTCTGAGTGTCTATAAATCACAAGTGAGTTTTATATAGTTAAGAGATAAACATTTTTATCACCTGCTAATATTTAGCATTCAAGCAGACCTGTGAACTGGAAAGATGGCACCTTGCTGAAGGCCAAGGATGGCACAGAGAGGCAGGAAGGGAAAGTGTGGATCCCCGTGGAACACATAGGGTCACCTTCCCCAAAGAGGTGACATTGTTCATCTAGCAGTTCCATAGATACTGTACTTGTGAAACAAGTGAAAAGAAAAATAATGTAAAGATGTTCTGCCTAGTTACTGAAAAAAGCCATGGGTAAGCATGAGCAAGATATTTGATTTGAGACTTGAATAAACAGGGGGGGGGAAGCTCCTGAGAGCTTTGAACTGGTACAGTATCCTCCAATATTTGATTACAATTCCCATTAGTCCCATCTAGCATGACCAAAGGACCAAGGAAGCTGAAGACCAAGCATCAAGAGAGCACCAGATTGGGCAAGACTGTACCATTGGCTACAACTCATACTATTTTTAAAGGCAAACAGGAAAATAAGCATATATATTTTTTAAAAAACTCTTTTGTAGTTGAAAATGTTAACAGTGGTCAGAAAATTCAAACCCACAGTGCTTCTGAAACAGGTGAGATTCAATTTAACAAAGATGTTCTAGAGGTCTGAGGTGGCAAAGAATGTTTCGCTAGATGCCCTCATAATTTAAATGAACCTCTTGAATAACTGGAGTCTATTCACCCATTCATTCATATTTCAAGTTTCTAGATACAGTGGTACCTCATTAAACAATTTTAATCCATTCCATGGGGCTCATTGTTGTACGAAAAAATTGCTATATGATACATGCATCGTATAGCAATTTTCCCTATGGGATGCATCGTACAATGATATCTTTTTTTTTTGCTAAGTGGTTTTCCCATTGAAAAATTGTTGTACGATTTTTTCCATAGGGAAAATTGTTATGCGGGACACCATTTCCCCCAAGACCTAATTGTTATGCAATTCCGTTGCTATACAGGGCGATTGTTGTATGAGGGCTCCCCCAAAAAAATTTCTAACACACTGTGGGTGTGGTATGGTGGGTGTGGCCAGTGGAAAAGCCCTGCGTTGCACCCGAATTAGGGCTACTTTATTTCAAAACTTGGATGGGCGGGGCCAACGAGAATTTCTGCTACCGGTTCTGGTGAACTGGTGCGAACCTGCTGATGCCCACCACTGGGCAGGAAGCCTCTCAAAAATCCTTCAGTGACCAAGTGAAGGCTGCAGTTTTCCCAGCATGCAGAAAATTTGAGAAACCCCTAGTCTCACAGAGGTCCCTGTGTGCGTCAGTCCCAGTAAAATTCTGAATCATGGCCAGTACATTTTAATCCAGGGTTAATCAACCAACAAGCAATTGGTGCTTATCTCTAGGCAGCTGCAAACTCATCTGCAAGCAACAGCTAAAGCTTTGTAGGATTATACTAGGTAGTAATTGCAACCTATCTCCTCTGCAATTCGGGAACAGAAGGCAGTACCCTGAGGTGAAACTAATTCACCTGAGAAGAAATGCTACACAACTGTCCAAATCTTTTTTTAGAGAGGTATCTTCTTTTCTCTTCCCAGCCCATCTTTCAAGAAAATATTCTCTTCTATTAATATGTATGTGTAAGACAAGAACTCTTGGCAAAGCAGAGACCACATGTAATAAGCAAAAGAATCAGGGCTGTGAAGCCTGATTTGTTTCTTATGACATCTGGTCTCAACAGGAAGAAGCATCAGACATATTGGCCCAAAATCAGGAAAGCACTTAAAGCTTATTCTTAAATTTAAATACATAAACACTCTCATCTTTAAGTGCTTTCTTGAAGAAGGCTTCAACAAGGACCACCTCTTATCATAGGTGCAGAGCTATCTGATTGTATTTTCGATTGTTTATAAAAGCTGCACATATTTTCCAATCAACATCAGAAATCTGCTTACTTATCGAATTACTAAAAACAAAATTCAAGCAAAAATGACAAAAACAACAAAACATTAAAAACACAGTCTTTGATTAAAATTAAGAGGATAATTTTACAAAATGCTAAATCTAAAATACATCACTAAGACTACCACAGTAAAATCAATTGGACGGATTGAGCTGTTGTTGTATTTGTATTTGTAAAAAGTTTAAATATTGTATACTGCCCCGAGTGGCAGAACAATTCAGATAGGCCTACAGTATATAAATGTGTGTGTGTGTGTGTGTGTGTGTGTGTGTGTGTGTGTGTGTGTGTGTGTGTGTGTGTGTGTGTGTGTGTGTGTGTGTGTGTAAGAGTGAGAGCAAATATTTTCACATGTTCATATTTATTTGTTTGCTTCTACTTCTTCACAAAAGAACTCCCTTTTCCCATTCAGTTTCCTAAGATCAATGTTCTTAATGTATAAATGACTGTACCCATCTGTTTCAAAGTAGAAGGTGCTGTAAGTACTTGATCATATGTAACACACAGCCTTGGTTTAAAAATCCAAAATCTGAAAAGAAATTTTCCAAATCTTCCTATTCACTAAGGCAAGGATTGCTACACCTCAAAGTTTAAACAGTCAATGGACATGAGACAAATACCTTTACAACTTCTGGATGTTATGTACAGCAGAACATGTTCCTTCCTTGTGTGGTGATACTAGACTTACAGAAGAAATCAAGAATTGTTCCCTCTTCCCCCCCCCCAAAAAAAAGAACCCCACCAACAATGAAATTCAATCAAGAAATCACTATACATTACAATAGTCGAGGGTTTTTTAAACAAGTTTTAAAATTCATAAATAGTAACATTTTTCTATGTGTACCATGCATCATTTCCCAATATGCTTGAAATCAAGCTAGGAAGGAAGATGAGGTGCAAACGAGAATGGTGGATTTTTTTAAAGAGAAGAAACACATAAATTGGGTGTGAGAAACTTTTCCATCTTTGTACCAAAATATATTTTTCAAACCATAAAAAAATTCAGACAGAGTGCAGAATGTTTATATATTATCAGGGTCTCTCCTTAAAAGGTTTATACTTTTACTTTATGACCTGTCCTTGATTTGACACTTCCGCTCATCAGAAAGGGATTTATAAAATAATCCTGAAGGTGAGGAACAGACATCTGTCAGAGACTGGCTTGGTTTCACTTTGCGAAATTTAAGAAGGAAGAAAAATCCTGTTAAGCTCTTTTTAGTCACCAATAGACATCAAAGGTAATAATTAAAGAAGACAGACGTCGTAAAAATAAATTTATGTAGTTCTTTATAATGCACAAAGCACTCTAGTGTGTAAAACATTTTAAACAGTGGAAGTAAATACAACTATCTACATGGTGGAGGAGGAATCGATTGCAGAATATTTGTTTGTTACCTACTTCAAAATGATTTTCTTCTTCTTTAAGGACAAGTTTAAACTGAAGTCTTTCAGAACCCTTACCATCTGTGGGTACATGAACTATGGATGACCCCACATGATTTGCACTCTGTTCAGAATCCCTTAGAAAGCAGGAGAAAAAGTATCATTAAGAATGACTGATGACTGCCAGTCATGGTTGACCTCACCCAAGCTTTGGTCTCTGCCTCAGTAATAAGCTGTCCTTTATTAGCACCAACACTCCATAAAAAGGGTGTGTTTAGTCACAGGATAGTGGCCTCCTAATGCTCATTGCTTGGCTCTGAAAGATTGATTAGTGCTCATTTTTACTGCCTCCATAGCATATACAGTGACAGTAACACAGCGCATCAGGGTCTGCAGCATGTGGATAGCTCCACTTACTGAACTAAATATACTGGGGGGGGGGGGGGGAGTGAATGCAGCACAAATGTTTTAAGAAAGAAAAATAAAGCAAAAACTGAAACAGACCATATGTGACTAGTCGTGCAGCAAGGTTAACTTTAGTCCCTGGAATTAATGGTATTTTAGTTGTGAAGTACACATCTAAAATATCTTCTCAATAGTCATTCCACACACTTACGTTCCAAACAAATTACAGTATACACACACACACACACACACACACACACACATACACACACACATACACACACACACACACACACACACACACAAACTGTTATTCAGCACATAGAAAGAAATAAAGACTCTGAACATGTACAATTTTGAATGGTTAAATTCATTTAGATTATGACTATAGGAATAAAATGGACTTTATTTCTGCTGCCTTGATGATAAATTAGTCCTAGGAAATAGAAACATATCTGTAAAAGAAACATAATTAAGGGTCTGCAACCATATGCTTGCTTCAGTGACAGGTTTTTTAAAAATAAAAAAAGAAGAAGAAAAGATGATGCAGAGAGCAACATTAGTGCTGACACTGTGTTTCTTGTTGTCCCAATCATATGTTTCTGCCTGCCATGACCCAGACAGGAGAGCCATGGACTCTGGTTGGGAAATCCCACCCCAGCTGTATTTCTACATAGATGCTCACAGCCTTCTTTAAACACTAATACAGAATGGATGTTACACTCACTTAAGTGATTTATTTTATCTATACTTGTTTTTATAATTTCATCTCATCTCTCGTGAAAATTAACACAAAGGTAGACAACAAACTCTGATCAATAACAAGAGGAAACATATTTGAAATAGTTATGGGCCTTGTTTGTTGATTGGGTTGTATTTTTCCTGGTTTCTGACTTAATAATATGCAAGCTTTCAGCTGCTTTTACTTTGAGTCTTTTAAAGCTTGCCAAACAGAATGAATATACATTTCTTGCTTTCAGATATGGGTTTTCTGTACATAAAGAAAGTCTTATGTACATTATGAATGCCGATGTTCTCAGTTCAGATCTTCTTGCACTATAATTTTCACCAGGTGCAAGTTTTCAAAAAAAAGGAAGAGTCTACTATTTCGTTTAGTATAGGCTTTTGTGGGCTGAAGCCTATTTTATCAGGTGTAATCGAAGTCATTGTCTCCGTTCAGACCTTACACCTTTTGCTAGCAATTTTTGAAACATAAACCAAGGTCTCAACTTTCTAGCCAGTCACAGAAATGATGGAGCAGCTTGTCTTTTTTCTTTTTGTATCTTCTCAACGTTCTAATCCTTACTAAGGAATAAACTATCACCATAATTGTGGTTAGTCAATTCAGTGATTATCCAAAGCCATAGTTAGCACAAACTACAGGTAGCCAAACTGGATTAAATTATTATTTCTACTTCAATTACACTACCAATCACTAATTAACATTTGTCAGTTCCGACGTCATGCTAAACCACACTTAGATCCTCATTAACCATTATTTGATATGATGTATGAACTGAGGCAGTAAGATTATTCTGGTTGAACTCAATATAATATAAACAATAAAAATAAAAAGACTTAAAATGATACAACAAGGGATTACTCGCCATTGTAGCATCAGGAAATAAAGGGAAAGGGATAGAGTGGGTCCCTGAAAATTGACAGAGGTCATCTCCATAAATAGGAAGTACATCACTAACACAATCACATACAACTCATTAATACAGTCATGAGCAGTGATTCCCAACCTTGGGACATAGGAGCCTCATTAGAGAGCCCAATACCTAAAGAGAGCCACATCTTAAACCAAAAGGTAACAAAATTAGTAACCTACTGATTTAGATTGAAAGCAAATATTCAGAGATCAAAGAAATGTTAATGTTATGGGTACCTGAGCTCGGCTGAGTAGCAAAGCACCCAGAATGACCAAAATGCTACCATGGAGGAGAACACCAAGAGGGGGCTGACAGAAGAAACTGTGGAGACTAGTAGAAACAATGTTGCTATTGTAGCTTTTGTAAGAAAGGAACAGGAAAAACAGCACTAGGTGGTGCCACATGAGGCAAGAAAAACAGTTTAGGTCTGAGGGGAAATGCTTTGAAGGTAATAGCAGCTTTGGCCGAGTGGGCGGTATATAAATTTGACAATTAAATTAAAATTAAATTAAATTAAACAAACAGGTTGGAGAGACACACAGAAAATGCTTAGAGATCGCAAGCAGACCACAGGATGCAGGTTGGGGACTCCTAGTAATGTGGATTAGCCATATCACTTAGTTGCATCATTATTACTAAGAAAAGGCAAGATGTGATCCCCCCACCCCATAAAAAGACAGAGAAATATCAGCCAATCAGGTGTGCTATTATTTCTGTATCCATTCCTGCATCCTCCAATGCACACTTGTTCCTAGGGGGAGATGTAAACTAGTAACAAAGCTAGTTAATAACTTAATTAACTCATGTTCAAACTGTAAAAACTGTTTTACTTAAAAGGACTTGATTTTGCTACCTTAGTATGGCCTGCCATGCAATCACTCATGGTGTTATTAACTTTGGGTTTGGCCACCTGTGCAAGATTTTTGTATGTGCAGGATGTATGGGTGTGTATACCTATACATACACATACACATCCTATTACTAGTACACATCCTATTACTTTCAAACACACATCTTAGCACTGATGGTCAATAACTGTATTGGTAAAATCATATTTAGTATAAGTGTGCCTACTATGATTTTCCTACTAAACTTACAAATGTCCTATGTCTAGTGTATAACCTAAAACTGATTTAAAATGATAGATGGTGAGTATATATTTTGCCCATAATGTTGTTTGAAAGAACAATTTTTATCACATGTTAGAGCAAAGCAGTTTGGAAAGGTGTTTTTTCATATTTCATACTATATACTCAGGAACTAAAGCACAATGAACTCATGCCAAAAGTTATTACATTTGCACTTCTGATGCACATTTTTATGCTTTGAAAAATGTCAATTTTCAGATACTTATATTTAAGAGCTGATACACAACAATAATGTCAAATAGATTCAGTAATAATTTGCCAACAAGACACAATAACATGTAGCGGGGGGGGGGTGTTAACCTCCTACATGAAGCTAATTTCTGATTCTTACAAAGCTATACATAATTGCCAATGAAAAAATGCTTCAAAACCAAATTCATACCTTTTTTGCATCACAAAAAATATTGTCTGCTACTTGGTCTAATCCTTGTGTCCTATATTAAATCAAGTGCGCTGAACCAAATCTGAAGTCCAATTCTGCCTAGGATGTCAGGATATTAAGTAAGCAAATCTCCCCCTCATGGTTAGGTTCTTGCATTAATCACGCCACAAATATAGAAAACATTGTCCAGTTTATTAACACATCTGTGCCTTCTCAGCTTTAGCTCACAACAGACTCACTATGGCCTAGCTGTACTATCCAATAAGATGGTTTCACACTAGAGACAAGCCCTTGGTCCATCTCGCCTTATATACCTGTTTCTGACATCAGCTCACTGACTTGCCCAGACATGCCACTGCTGGAACATGCATGCCACCGAGGAACATGATTCAGCCGAGGCGGCAGCAGGCATAGTGGTAGCTGCAACTGTTAGAATGTTCCCATGTAAAAATATATTACCCAATACCATTTGAACAGCTATAGCATGCCTATAACGTAAAATCTATACATGATAGGCAAATTCTGAGTTCAGATTTGGAATCAGCACATTTGATATAATGTAAATCACATGTTATTCCCAGTAACAAAATCATTGTTGTGCAGTGATTCATCTGGCTATTGTACATCATCCTTGTATTTGATGAATGCAGTACCACATTTTCTCTAAAGGATTGACATTATGTTTCACTTAAAAAATATTTAGCATATCTTTCATTGAAAATATATATTTCTAAGGCAATAAGGCTGAGATGATAAATAAATAAGGCTGAGATGATAAATAAATAGTACCGTATATACTTGATTATAAGTTGTCCCGAATATGTCGAGATACCTAATTTGGACCTCTAAACCTAGGAAAATAGATTGGCCCAAGTATAAGTCAGGGTGGAAAATGTAGCAGCTGCTAGTGAGTTTCAATAATTAAAATACATGAAAATAAAGTAAATTAATTAATTTAGACATTTGTGTGGGAATGTTTTTGAGTGTTTACATTGACCCAAGTATAAGTAGAGTCCCATTTTGGGACCTCATTTTTGGGGGCTAAAAACCCCAACTTATATTTGAGTATATGCAGTACACATTATTGTTATCTTGGTGCTTTGACTCCTGGCCCCAATGAAACAATTATAGCTTTCTAGTGCTGTTCCTAGTACGCATCCTATTACAATGACTCCTTACACACAACACACAATTTGTTTCCACCACATAGTCAAACAAGCAGTAAAACATTCAGACATAACCTGTGTTTGGATATACTAGATAATTGTTTCTGTTGTTGTTATGTACCATTAAGTTGCCTCTAACATATGGAGACCCTTACCAGGATTTCTGGGGAACTTGAGATGTTCTAAGAGTGGTTTAACATGGACACCCCTCAGTGAGCAGCCATGGCTGAATGGGGATTAGAACCTAGGTCTCCTGAGTTCTAGTCTGCTACACCATGCGGTGTCTCACTAGGTAATTACATCATACTTCAAACACAAGTAAAGGTAGTAGTCATATTTCAATCTTAAGAATTCCATACGACTTCAATATGAGGAAGTTATTAAAAACGGGTGTTTGATACAAATAACATTAAGATGGCTGTAGCAATTGAATGTAGCAATTCTACTTTGCTATTTTTTCTGAAATTGAAACTGCAACCTCAAAAATTAACAGATTTTATTCTCCCCCAATAGCAATAACAGAGGAACTCATAAATCACAGAATAAAATAAATACTGAGACTCTAATGCTGCAATCCTGTATTAAAGATCAAGGAATAACACCCGTTCAGCATAGAGGTACTTGCTCCTAAGTAAGCACATGACAAGATTGTGTAGTAAATCACTCACATCCTAAACTTAAACACTGAAAAAGAAGCCCTTTTCAATATATTTTTCAGGTCTTAATTTATCACGCATACAAAGATAGGTAATGGGGCAAAATGCTTTCAAAAATAAATGATCAGTTTTGCAACAGTGTAAATTAATAACAACAGAATGGCTCAAGAAAGATTTCTCTTAAAATTCTTAAAAGGGTATTAACAAATTGACCAAACTAGACAATAAAGAAAATGCAGATTTTGTTCCTTATTTTGTAATTGTTCTGATTAAAATGATTAAATTAGTGATATGTAATCCAGATGATATAAACTCTGCCTCTGACTTCAGTGGCAAATATCCTATTTGTGTTAATGATTCTTCATTAAATCTTGTATTATTTAATTTTAATTTTGTGGAAAACTATATGCTAGCTACTTTAAGATACTCACCAGACAAAAGATAGACTACTGGCAAAAGTGACTTAAATATTGGGATGACAGATCAGAGAAAGATTCCTTATATAGAGCTGTCCCATAGGGTTTTAAAAGGTCTTGCCTCAATTTAGCTTTTCAAAATGATTTTAATTTTTAAATATGAAATACTAACGACATATATTTAATATGCAAAGCAAATACAGTACAGTCAAATAGGATTGCTTTAGTATACATTATTTCCTGTACTATAACTTTATGCTTAGAAGCTGGTGTAAGACATTATTAATACAGTATCTTAATTGTTTACTTTTTATACAAAACAACTGAAGACCAAAGATTTAAATGTTTTCAGTTATCCTGCCGACACACTGCAACAATCTGGATTTTAGAACTCTGCCAGAAGATTGTGATATTGACACAGAAACTTTAATTGACAAATCAGAAAAATAACCAGAAATTCTCTCAAGCATGATCCTGTATCTTAAATATTTGATAGTAAGCATATACAATGGAACAAAATCATTTTTGCATGAATACTTGACAGTGTTGTCTTATTTCTGGTTTTATTGCGCAACACAGTGGAGACTGACTTTAGAACAGAATCAT